>PJEM01004919.1:0-142082 GCA_004023845.1 Helogale parvula
TCAACATCACTCATCATCAGGGAAACACAAATCAAAACCACACTGAGATACCACCTCACGCCAGTCAGAGTGGCTAAAATGAACAAATCAAGAGACTATAGATGTTGGCAAGGGTGTGGAGAGACGGGCCCCCTCCTACACTGTTGGTGGGAATGTAAACTGGTGCAGCCGCTCTGGAGAACAGTGTGGAGGTTCCTCAAAAAACTATCGATAGAACTCCCTAATGACCCAGCAATAGCATTGCTAGCGATTTACCCAAGAGAGACAGAAATGCTGATGCATAGGAGCACATGTACCCCAGTGTTCATAGCAGCAATGTCAACAATAGCCAAAACATGGAAAGAGCCTAAATGTCCATCACCTGATGAGTGGATCAAAAAGATGTGGTATATATACACGATGGAGTACTATATGGCAATGAGAGGGAAAGACATAACACGGGGGAGCAGAGGAGGGAGAGAGAGTTGGGGAGAGAGAGGGATGTAAAACTTGAGAGACTATTGAATGCTGAAAATGAACTGAGGGTTGAAGGGGAAGGGGGAGGGGGGAAAAGAGGTGGTGGTGATGGTGGAGGGCACTTGTGGGGAAGAGCACTGGGTGTTGTATGGAAAACAGGTTGACAATAAAATATTATGGGGAAAAATGCACAAACTTAAAGGGAGCTTATAGGAAGTTCATTTGCAGAATGAGTGGTGGTTTTGTCAAGCCCTTTATTTAGCATCCAGCAAGCACAGAGTTGGTGCTTCAATCAGGAGTTACAAATTGAGAAAATCCATTGTTCGAAATGAGGCAGAATGTTGCAAAAACATAATGTGGACGGTTTCGGTGCTATATTGAGGAGGTGGTTTGGTGTTCTGGCTGAATGGGGGTTCAGCAGAAAAGACTTTTTGTTTCAACCCCTGTTGCTGGAAATATCTCTAAAATGTCCCCATTCAATTTCCTGCCTTGGTACATAGCATCCAGGGAACAGAATTCAATTTTTGATAACTGAATGACTTCATTAGCTTTCTGGTCTTCCTGCATTTTAGCACATTACGGAGCAAGGCCGCAGAGGGAAGTGTAGAAAATGCGGCATCTTGTCCACAGAATGTTCAGACTAGGAACCGACGTGAAGGGAAAAACCAAAGGGCAAGGGAATTGCTGGCAAGACTGTTTTTGTTATTTGTCATTTGTTTGCTTCTCAGAGTCAAATCCAGACCCTAGTATCACCTCGGGCAAGTCACTTTTGGGGAGGCCCCCCCCCCACCCCCGGGGGAGCGAGATGAGCTGTTCTGGAAGTTCTTACACGGCCCTGACACCGCGTGTCTGTGAGAACCGGGCTGCTCCAGTTAGCAGTGACGTCCCCCTAATTGCTAGTGTGCCACCTGCAGCATATGCCTCATCCCATCGGGAAAGCCATCAGCTCTGATATGCTGGCTGTCAGCTGGCAGGATACCCTGTGGACACCGCGGACACACACCACTGACACAACAGAACTCCCTCCAACCCCCCTGGGGAGCTGGACGCGCCAAGCATCATTCCTTGGGACCCCGCGAGCAGAGGACAGTCGTTAAAGCAGGCTGCTTCTCCCAAACACAGTCTGAGGATGACCCACAGAACTGGCCTTCCTCGGATGGCTGAGGGTGCAGGGCGCAGCCCAGAAGTGCAGGAATGAACAGGGTTTTACTCCCACTCAGTCCGGCATCTGCAGTCCTATCTCTGAGTGTCTCTGAGCTCTGATGTTCCCCATATCCGGCTGGTGGGGGTGTGTGTGTGGGCCCCTGTTCTCTTTCATTTGACAGTGAGGAAGCATAGCCTCCCGGGATGGACTGATCCACTCCAGGCACAGGGGGAAGAGCTGGGACCCAGGCCTCTGACACCAGCCTGCTGCAGTCTTTGAAACTGCCTTAACTTCTAATCCTGCTTCAGTGCCCTTGGGAGAGAGAAGCCAGTAACCACGGTTGTCATTTCCAGATGGGGGAGACCGAGGCACCGAGCAGTGACATTTGCTGCTGATCCCTTGGTGAGTTGGGAGTGGAATGGAGGAGGCTGGAAATCGCATCGTCTGAACCTCGGGCTAGGGTTCTGTCCCCAAACGAGCAGCGTCTTTAGTCTGTGATTGCTAGCGGGCTGTGGAACGCCCACCTTGAACGCCCTCAGCAAGAAGGCCCAGGAACGGGGGGAGGGGGGGGTCTGAGGGGCAGGAGACAGGAGAAGGAGAGAGAGGAATGGCAGGAAGGCAAAGCTGGGGCCCGTGTGTCCTCCCGAGTGCCACGTCGGCAGAATGCGACAACGCCGGCAGGTCACCTCACAGTCCTTGCTCCTGGCCCCTTGCCCCCAGAGCTTTCCGGGCTTCCTTGAAGCTCCTTGCTAATCCCTGCAACAACCCCCATTTCCTTCCACCTTCATCCCAGTGCCCTCCGGCCAATGGCTTCTTAAGAGCATGCATGTGTGTGTGGGGGGGGGTGCCTGCATCTGCACCCCTGCATGCTGCTCGGAGGACAGCGGGAGCTGCTCCAGTCCACGCCCGTGGGGTGCTGAGGGTGGGTGTAAGTTCTCTCCTCTTCCCCACCCACCCAAAGGAATGAAAGGAGTAAAGGGCTTCTTCGTTGCAATAACCGAAGTCACTCAACAGTAAAGCAAGAAAGATGGGCTCTTCCAGGATTACTGGATAAAGATGAGGGGGGAGGGGAGAGGCAAAACCCCTAAAGACTGGAAACACTGACCAGAGAGCTCTTTAGTGATCGGGCAGGCTCATTCTCTCTCCACCTCTGACTCCCTGTCTTTACTTGGCATCCTCTGTCTGCAAATGTAGACCTCTCTGGCCCAGCAGCTGCCTGTGCCGCCATCTGCCCCGGTCAGATAAGAGGGACCACCATGCCTGACCCGCTTCCTGTGGGACAGCGTGGGAACAAGGATGGTGAGTCTGTGGTTGACAGGGTTCCAGAGAGCGAGGAGCAAATCCAACCATTGTTCTGTGGCTGAGCCCCAGGCCCACACAGCTCTGCATCCAACAGTGCCAGGTTTCCAGCTCTTCGCAAAGAGAGGGAGCTCTCCATCTGGGGCTGGAGGAGTCGTGTGGGCAAACTCTAGGACTGTTAAAAATCCCTAGTCTGCATGAGCTTCCCACTTAGATATACACTCCATGAAGGCAGGTCCTGAGTTTCAGTCTTGTATCCTCAGAACCTAGATCATAGCTGACATTCAACTATTTGATTGAATAAGTACTTTTACTTTCAAACAGCTTTACTGGTGTATAAGTGACATACAACTGCACATGTTTAAAGTGTTCAATTTTGATATGTTTTGACATATAGATTCAACTGTGAAACCATCACCAAAGTAACGAACCCATACGTCACCACTAAGAGTTTCTATGCCTCTTTCTAATTTCTCCCCGTCCCTAGGCAACCATTAATCTATTTCCTATCACTGTAGATTACTTTACATTTTCTGGGATTCTATATAAACGGAATCTTATAATAATATTTTATCATTCATGTATTCATTTTGGTCTGGCTTTTTTCACTCAGCAAAATTATTTTGAGATCCATCCATATTTTGTTGTAAATGGTTCATTCCCTGTTATTGCTAAATAGGAATTCTATTGAATGGATATACCACAATGTGTTCATCTGAATGTAGACAGACATTTGAGTGGCTTCCAGGTTTTCCTCTGTGAAAAAGAAAGCTGCTATGAACATTTGTACACAAGTTTCTGCATGGACATATACTTCTGTTTCTTTGGGGTAAAAATATAGAAGATCCAGAAGAAATGTCTGGATCATATGGTAGATGTAAATTTAACTTTTAAAGAAACTGCCAAGTCATTTTCCAAAATGGCCGTACCATTGATTTTCAAATATGAAGCCAAACTTGTATTCCTGAGATAAAACACATTTGGTCAGTATGTGTTTTTCTTTTATATATTGTTGAATTCAATGCACTAGAATTTCATCTGGACATTCTGCATATATCTTAATAAGAGATATTAATCTCTTGTTTTCTTATAATGTTCTTTTTGGTCAGGCTTTGCTATCACCATAATACTTGGAATGAGGTAAAATGTATTCCCGCTTCTCCAATTAAAAAAAAATTGTAAAATTGGTATTATTTCTTCCCTAAATATTTGGTAGAATTTTCCTGTGAAGCTATGTGGGCCTGAAGTTTTCTTTGTGGAAAGGTTTTATAACTACAAATTCATTTTTTAAATAGAGATAGGAATATTCAGATAATCTGCTTCTTAGAAAAAATTTTTTGAGATATAATTCACACACCATAAAATTCACCATTTTAAAATGTACCATCCAGTGGTTTTTAGTGGGCTGGCAAGGTTGTGCAACCATCATTACTAACTAATTCCAGAACATTTTCATCATCTCAACATAAAACCTCACACCCGTTGGAAGTCACACTCTAATTTTCCCCAACCCCCAGCCCCTGACACCACTAATTTACTTTCTGTCTCTTTGGATCTGTCTAATTTGTAAAGCTCACAGACACAGAATCATATAATAAGTGGCCTTTTGTGACTGGCTACTTTCACTTGGCCTAATGGCTTCTAGATTCATCCGTGTGGTGGCACGTATCAGCACTTCATTGTGTTACATGACCCAAAGAGCCAAAATCATCTTAAAAAAGAATAATGTTGGAAGACCCACCTCCTGATTCCAAAACTTATACAGAACTTCAGTAATGAGGATAATGTTCTGCTGATATAAGGAGAAATAGGAATGAAACCGGACCTTTCTCTCACATCATCTATAGTAATGAATCCAAAAGGGATCAAAGGCCCAAATGTAAGAGCTGAAACTATGAAACTTTCATAAATAATAGGTGTAAATCTTCATGACCACGGATTAGACCTCAACTGCGAAAACAGCAAAACAAAACATAAACTGGATATCATCAAAATAAAAAAAATTACGCTTCAAAAGATAACCACCAAAAATGCAAGATAACTCACAGCATAACAATTTTGTTTTACAAAGTATTTATCTGATAAGGGACTTCTATCTAGAATATATAAAGAACTTTTACAATTCTATAATAAAAGAAACCAAATAACCCAATTAAAAATGGGTAAAGGATCTTAACAGGCAGTTTCCCAAAGAAGATCTAGAAATGGCCAATGCACACACAGAAAGGTGCTCAACATCCTTAGCCACCAGGGAAATGGAAATCAAAACCACAATGACGCACCACTTCCCACCCACTAGGTCTGCCAGGATAAAAACAAACAAACAACAGAACATGAGAAGTGTTACTGAGGGTCTGGAGAAACTGAATACTCATTGCTGGTGAGAATGTGAAATGGTGCCACCAGTTTGGAAACACTCTGGGAGTTCCTCACCCAGTACCGTATGACTTAGTAATTCCACGCCTACGGATGTACCCAAGAGAGATGGAAACAAAAGCTGGTACATGAACGTTCACAGCAGCATTACTCAGAAGAGCTGAAACGTAAAAACAACTCAAATGTCCATCAGCCGAGGATCCACACAGAGGGATGCCATTTGGCAATAAAAAGAAATGAAGCCGTGACATCTGCTGTCACATGAATGAAGCTTGAAAACATACTAAAAGAAGCCACAAAGGACCACAGTATCACATCATTCTATTTACATGAAATGCTCAGAATAGGCAAGTCCATAAAGAAAGAAAGTAGATTTCTTGGTTGCCCAGGATTGGGGAAGGGAGGGATAGAGACTCTAGGGGGTGATGACTCAGGGGGCTGGGGTTTTTTTAGGGGGGGGTAATGAAGACATTTTAAAATTGATTCTGGTGATAGATGCACAACTCTGTGAATATACTAAAAGCCAGTGAAATGTACATTTTAAATGGGTGAACTGTGTGGTATGTTGATTATGTCTTGATAAAGTTGTTTTGGAAAAAAAGAGTTCAAAGGCCAGTATAAACCATTGTTCTACTGAAAGGCGCCCCAGCTGGCAGCATCTTCCCAAGCAGCTGCGTGCTGGGCCAGTGAGGCAGGCTGGTGGCCCAGTCAGCTTCTAGTGGGGAGAGATGGAAGGAGAGGGTGGTACGGGCATGTGGGCAGCCCACAGGGAGAAGGAAGGGCCCAGGACACGGGATTGCAATTTCCTGTCCAGGCCCCACCCTAGCTCACCGGGGGTCCCAGGCAAAGTCATAAAATTGCTCTGTTCTCCAACTTTCTTCATGGAGAAAGCAGAAGCAAGTGTTCCCCATTTCATGACTCTTCCGTCTTCTCATCACAGAAAGTACCCAGAAGTCCTTGAGTTCTGGACCTGAGTCTGGGTGTACCAGCTACTACCCAGGTTCCTGGAGAGAGGTCTGGTCCAGGCTCTGCTTCTTATTAGCAGTGGGTCTTTGATGAGCCCCAGCGGTCCCCTAGTCCTCAGCTGTCAAGTGAGGACAATAATGAACTTGACCTGCCTCCCTCAGAGGTTGGTATGAGGATCCAGAGTTATCACTGGTGGGAAAGAGCTCCTGGGGTGCACTGCTGTGAATCCCAGGAACAATTTCAGGGTGAATATGAGGATATTGGTCCCCCAGCTACAGAAGCCATGGGCTGTTCATGCTCTCTCATTGGCATTTGCAAACTGGTTGGGGTCAGGGTTGAGGGCAACTGGTGACCACAGAGCGGCGCTAAACAAAAGGCCCACAGAGAACCACTGGGGAAAAGGGAAATGGGAAAAATTCATCCCCAAGAAGAGGAGTCCTGCATTTCACAGCTGCTTCATTGAGCTCACTGCCAGGAGGGCACATGGTGGCTGCAGATGGCAGAGGCTCTGCATAGGAGATCATGCCATGCAATGGGCATGACCATACCCTGGAGTGTCCCACACCCTGGAAACCTGCTGTCCAGGCCATCCGGGGACACGGGGGTGGGGGGGCCCAGCACGGTGCAGCACACAGAACAAGGAATGGTTCTTCCTTCCCTGGGGGTGTCAGACAGCAAGGGGATCTCGTCAGGTGTGTGATGGACAGTAGAGGCAAACAGAACATCACAGAAGAGAGAAGGAAGCAAGAATAAGCTTGGGGCAGCTGTGGGACACGAGAAGCTGGCCTCTTCCTGAAATAGCTGTGCCAGGATGGGCCTCTTCTCCGATTGCCTGGATGGGGAGTCGTTGGCAGACATCTAAGTGAGCAGGGAGGTGGGGGGAGGGTAGGCATGACAGGTGCTCATTCCCGGGACCCATTCTGAAGGGCCATCACTGACATCTATTCTGATTGGTTGGTCCCCAAGCATACCAATCGTTACGTTTTTTTTTTTTAACAGCTCATTACATATTTTGAATATTACCCCTACCGTGTAACCTCGGTACTAGAATCGGTCTTTGGTTAAGTTGCCAAAGTGCCAACATTTAGTAGTCTGGTCTCCTTCTGGGTTAAAACCCTCCCCCAAGTGCCGTGCTTCCTAATCAATCCATTTTGACAATGTGTTCAACTGACTTGTTCCCACTCTTCTTCACTCCTTCAGTTTGTATCTTAGATGAGAAGCTAAAGCAGGTCAACTGCCTCAATAAAAGTTACCATTGGGCACCTGCGTGGCTCAGTTAGTTAAGCATCCAATTCTTGATTTGCCTCAGTTCATGATCTTGCGGTTTTGTGAGTTCGAGCCCCACATTGGGCTCTGCACATTGACTGCTCTGAGCCGACTTGGGATTCTCCCTCTCTCTGCCTCTCCCCTGCTGTGCTCTCTCTGTCTCTCTCAAAATAAATAAATAAATAAACTTAAAAAAATAAAATTTCTCATTAGTGGCAGAGTTTAGGGTGTCTGAGAACACAAAAACTCCCTTGTGGTTAATAATCACAGTAAAAAAGAGCCAATATTTACTGAGTGCTTCCCAGATGTCTGACAGAGTGCTACATTCCACACACAGCCCTGTGAGGCAGGGTCTAGTGTTATGAGGGGACAGAGCCAGCCCGAGGCGGGTTAAGTAACTTGCTCTGGGTCACATGGCACCTGTGAGGAAAGTCATCCTGCTTTCCAGGGGCCCTGGCACTCCCAGAAGCAGCGTGTCCCCTGGCCCGCTCCGAGGCAGTGCTGCCATCTTGGTGAGGAGGTAAGACACATGTGACACACTGGACACGGCAGAACAGAACACACAGAGGGACAGCGTGCACACCCTCCTGGGCCAGATGCCGGTGTGCTTGACCCTTCTTTCTCAGGGATGGAAAAACTCAGGCTCACCACTCTTTCTGTAATAAACATGTTCTTGGTAAACTGACTCTTGCAACAGACTCCCCCAAACTGCCACCTAACCGGTTAGCAGTGCTAAAACCATGCACGTTCATGGTGCGAGTTTTTTGGGAACTAAAGAAAAACATATATAAGGAGAAGAAAAATCCCCTTCTTTGTCTTGTCTAACCATTGTTAACATTTTGGAGTTTTTACTTCTAGCCTATTTTTATAGGTCGTTCTTTTCTCTGTATTTTAAACTATTATGATCACCATCTATACAATTCTGTGTCTTGCCTTCTAAACCTAATCATTATTACATAAACATTTCCCATGCTATTGTAAACTTCAAAAATACCATTGAAAGTAGTCGTATCGTGTTTTATTTAGTGGATAAGCCATAGGTTACTTAACCATGCCCTAACTTCCAACACGATTTTAAGTGTAGATGTTCACATTCGAGTTTCTCTCTAAGTGAAGGGGTGGTGTTTGCCAACATCTGAGTTTTGTGTATCTAAGAATTAAAGGGTCACAGCCAGTCACGTAGTTTGGTTAGGCTTTTTTACTTTAGGATGAGTTTAAAATTCTACTGAGACGAAATGAGAAGTTTCTGGGGTGCCTGGGTGGCTCAGTCAGTTAAGCATCCAACTTTGGCTCAGGTCATGATCTCACAGTTCATGAGTTCGAGCCTTGGATTGGGCTCTATGGTAACAGCTCATAGCCTGGAGACTGCTTCGGATTCTGTGTTTCCCTCTCTCTCTCTCTCTCTCTCTATCCATCTATCTATCTAAAAAATAAATAAATGTTTAAATAAATAATAAAAAAATAAAAATAAAAAAAGAAATGAGAAGTTTCTATGGACAATGTCCCTGAATCTCAACAAGGCACTTAGCTAAATCTCTCAGGACATTCTTGTGGACAATGAAGAAACAGATCAGATGACTATGCAATTATGTAAATTCATAACTGGTTGGACAACCAAATCCAAAGAATGCTGAGGGTCAGTGTCACCCTGGAGGGAGGAGGTGTCTAGTGGCCATGAGTCTAAGTGTTTCACTTAATCTCTTTAACACATTTTAAGATCTGTGATATGGGTGAAGTCCTAGAAGACGGGTTTATAAATTATGAAGTTGTAAGGGATAAACTGATGTGACAAAACAAAAATCCAAAAAGATCTCCTCGGGTTGGAAAATCTGCCTAAAGCCAACAAGATGAAATCTATCAAGGATAAGGGTAAAGTCTTATATTCAGGCTAAAAATATCAACCATACATATAAAAGTAGAGAATACTGAGCTTAACTGAAGTTAGTGTCACACTCTCAGGGACTCTGCGGGTTAAATTACATAGTATCTGTTCTGAAAGATACATTTTAAGAAGGTATATGACAAGTAGGAGGAGGTCAATGAAAAGACAGGGTAGAGTGAGCTCTGGCCACATTATCATCTGCACGGCCAGCAAGGCGGTGGCTCTCAGCAGCTAGATGGTGACAGCATGGTCTCTGAAGCCAGGGCTGAGCTCTGACACCCAACTCTGTCATTTACTGGCTGATGACCTTGGACAAGTTACTCTCTGTGCTTCCATATCCTCATCTGTAAAATGGGGACAAGAGCAGCACTATCATCATCATCACTATTATTATTATTTTATTATTAGGCTGTTACAAGGACTAAATAGGATAACACTGTCAAACACTTAGAACAGTGCCTGGGTAGGATTATATGAAAAATGGCTTCGAGGCTGCAGAGATGTAAAGGGGCAGGATGGATGACTTCAAATATTTGAACGCTGCCCTGAGGAAGAGAAATCCTCTTCTGAGAGGTTCTTGAAGACTGTACTCATTTCAGTGGAAAGGGAGAGACTTGGCTTCTTCTTTAGTCAATAGGCATTTAACGTTCATGTATTCTGGGTCAGGTACTGTGCTAGGCGCTAGGAATACAGAGCTGGCTGAGATACATACTCTTTCCTAAGGGCCCAGGTGTCTTGTGGGGAGGAGCCGTGGGAACAGCTCATCACAATAGTATGGGAATAACTGCTCTAGGCACCTGGAAGGAAGGGTGATTAATTGTCCCCTGGGGAGCTGGGCACAGCTTTGCAGAGGTGGGGCTGTTGAGCTGAGTCTTCAGGGATAGTAGGAGTTCGTGTGGGAGCACAGGGAACAGTGTGTGGGACCAGAGCTGTCATCGAGTACGGGATTATCCAGTGAACGGTGACAAGTCGGTGATGTTACAGCACAAAGTGGGTGGGGTTGCAGAAGCTAGAGATGAGGCTCAGAGAAGTGTAATACTGATGTAGAAGGTCGCCGAGAAAGTCAGGGTAATGCTAGCAATGTTCCCCCTGAGCCTCCTATTTCTGTACTGCTGTCTTCCCAACAGGTGAACACAGCGAAGGCTGACATAAGAAGCTACACTTAGGGGCGCCCGGGGGGCTCGGTTGGTTAAGTGTTCGACTTCAGCTCAGGTAATGATCTCACATTTTGTGGGTTTGAGCCCCGTGTCGGGCTCTGTACTGACAGTTCAGAACCTGGAGTCTGCTTTGGAGTCTGTGTCTCTTTCTCTCTTTCTGCTCTTCCTCCACTTGTGCTCTGTCTCTGTCTCTCTGTCTCTCTCAAAAATAAACATTTAAAACATTAAAAAAAAAAAAAAAGAAACTACACTTAGAAGAACACTGAAAAGGACTGGACTCAATTTTTCAATAAGGCAGTATTATGTTACTGAGACATTTACACCCTGGGAGTACCCAAGTGGAGGGACTGGAGCAAGGCCTGGGGCAGGGGGATCCACAGACTGAAGATACTGTGTGAAAGGGAGCCCCCTACTGGCACATCCACTCAGGTATAGAGAGAAGGAGGAACGCATTATTCAACACGTAACCCCCAGGCTTTCCACTTGATTCCACTAAATAATGTTCCCTGAGCATCCTACCAGGATGTACAGAGAAGTAAGTCATCAACACTTCCTTCAAGGTGCGTATGATCTAGCATCAAAGGATAATCAGCCACACAGAGGATTAAGTCACTAAACGTGAGGGCTGTCTGCTTCTGGCCACGATGGCGTGACGGGTGCTGGATTCGCCCTCCTATCATAAGCAATGATAAAACTGGACAAACATAAATGGCAGACGTTTTCAGGCGCTGGACAACGCGCTGAGCAGAATCCTTGAGAGAAGGGAAGAAACACGTAAGGAGAACTTCCTGCTCTGCCTGAGTAGACTTCCTAACCACAGCGCAAGGAGAGAGGGGGAAGCAGAACACCGTCCTCCTAGTGATCTGGGGAAGTAGAAACTGGAGTTGGGGGCTGTGGAAGCATCGAGAGCCAGCAGGGAACTGGAGAGGAAGGAGCTTCAACTGGGTGGGAGGCCCAGAAGGTTTTTGTTGTTGGGGGGGGGGGTCCTGCATGGACCTCTGGCTGAGGCTGTGCTGCACTTACCAGGGTGAAGCTCTGGCGTGGGCTAGCAGAGAGCAGCACTTCGGGACCTGGAGCAAAACTAGGATATTAGAAGTTGTAGAGACACTGGATCCATAGGAGTTCTAGTCTAGCCAGAGGGGAAGCACCAGGAATTCTGGTCAGACAATAGAAAGGCGCCAGGACCCCGGAATAAGAACCAGGCTCTACAGAAAGGGTGACTACTGCTGCCCTATCAAACGATCAAAGCCTAAAACCAAGCCTTAACAACACTAAGGAGAAGCATCAGAAAATTAACTGCCTGGGGGCGCCTGGGTGGCTCAGTCGGTTAAGTGTCTGGCTTCGGCTCAGGACATGATCTCTCAGTCTGTGGGTTCGAGCCCCACGTCGAGCTCTGTGCTGACAGCTAGCTCAGAGCCTGGGGCCTGTCTTTGAATTCTGTATCTACCTCTCTTTCTGTTCCTCCCTTGGTCACACTGTATCTCTCTCTCTCTCAAAAATAAATAAATTTAAAAATGGAAAGAAAATTAACTGCCGGCCAGAACAAAAACAAAAGTCAGTATTGAACCCATTAAAGGAAGACAATATAATTCAGGATCCCTTTCAGAGTATCAATTGCACCCTCTGTGAACAAGCAAAAATTACCAGAAATGTGGAGAAGAACGAAAATGTGACCCAAACTCAGGAGAAAACAGGAGTCAATACAAAACAGCCCCGAAATGTCCCAGATGTGGAATTAGCAAAGACTTTAAAGCCGCTATTATAAATATTTCATGGACTTAAAGGGAATTATGATCTCAGTAGATGAAGATGGGGAATCTAAGCGCATAAACGGAAACTATAAAAAAGGAACCAAATGGAAATTCTAGAATGGAAAAGCACATTATCTAAAATGAAAAATTCACTAAATGAGCTTAGTGACGAATTAGAGATGGTAGAAGAAAGGGTCTGTGAAGTGAAAGGCAGAACCAGAGAATGTATGCCTTCTTTAAAAAAGGACCAAAAACGGGCACCTGGGTGGCTCAGTTGGTTAAATGTCTGACTCTTGATTTCGGCTCAGGTCCTGATCTCATAGTTTTGTGAGTCTGAGCTACACATGGGCTCTACACTGACAGTGTGGAACCTGCTTGAGATTCTTTTTTTTCTCTGCCTCTCCCCTACTTGCACTTTCTCTGTATCTCTTAAAATAAATAAATAAATTAAAAAAAAAGAACAGAAAAAGATTGTACAATCTTTTCAGACAATACCCAACTAACATACATGCCATCAGAACTCAGAAAGACAAGAGAGAAAAAGCGGGGCAGAAAAAAGAAATTGTCGAAATGTCCCAAATCAACTTAGAGATCCAAGAAGCTCAATGAATCCCCCAAAAATAAGCCCAAAGAAAACCAACCACACCTGGATGCATCACAGTCAAGCTGCTGAAAGTTAAAGATCAAGAAAACGCCTTGATAGCAGTGAAGAACCCACATTATGTATAGGGGAAATTATGTGAATGAAGACCTTCTCTTCAGAAATAATAAGGATGGAAATAAAGCAATGATATTTTTTTTAAAGTAGGATCCATGCCAATGGGGCTGGAACTCACAACCCCGAGATCAAGAGTCAGATGCTCTATATACTAAGCCAGCCAGGCGCCCCAAAGCAATGACATTTTTAAGTACTAAGAGACAAAATATTATAGATTCAGAATTTCATATCTAGAGAAAACAAACTTCAAAACCGAGAGCATGGGGCACTTGGGTGGCTCAGTTGGTTCAGTGTCTGAGTTCAGCTCAGGTCATGATCTCACAGCTCGTGAATTCACTGACAGCTCAGAGCCTGGAGCCTGGAGCCTGCTTTGGACTCTGTGTCTCTGTCTCTCTTTACCCCTCCCCTGCTCGCACTCTGTCTCTTTCTCTCTCAGAAATAAATAAACATTAAAAAAACAAAAACAAAAAACAAAATAAGCACAAAATTGTGGCATTTGGATGGCTCAGCTGGTTGAGCATCCAACCCTTGGTTTCAGCTCAGGTCATGACCTCACAGTTCGTGGGATCGGACCCTGAAAGGGGCTCTGCACTAACAGTGTGAAGCCTGCTTGGGATTCTCTCTCTCTCTCTCTCTCTCTCTCTCTGTGCAGGCTCACTCTCTCTCTCTTTCTCAAAATAAATAAATTTTTTAAAAAATGAAAGCTTTTTTAGATAAAGACAGAATTTGTCAGCAGCAAGCCTGTACCACATGAAATACTAGCCCCTCTCCAGCATCACTGGGAGGAAGCAGACTTCAGCTGTGAGGTGAGCACCAAGAGAGTGTGCCTCTGGGAAGAGAGGAGGCTGGAGTGGAAAATAAGGAGGCAGCTACTGATTCCCCTTTACATTTTTAAAAAAAAGTTTACTTATTTATTTTGAGAGAGAGAGAGAGACATAGAGTGTGCAAGCAGAGGAGGGATGGAGAGAGAGGGAAAGAAAGAGAATCCCAAGCAGGCTTCGTCCACACTGTAAGCACGGAGCCCAACGTGGGGCTCGAGCACACAAACAGCGAGATCATGACCTGAGCTGAAATTGAGTCAGATGCTTAACCAACTGAGCCACCGAGGCACCCCTATTCCTTTGCACTTTTAATCAACAGCTCAGCCCAGTGAGAGGCAGTCCTGCAGGCACATGAGACACGGGGAGCTCTGAGAGGGCAGGGAAGGCAGTGAGCATGGCCGACATGCACCTGTGCGGCTAAGCCCGCAGCAGAACAATGAAAGACCTGTGAGCCGCTTGGGAAACTGGCACTGCTCCAGGCCCCTGATTTCCTCACTCATCACCTCGGTCTCGCTCCCAGACACTGCTAGATCTAGCTATGATCTGGCAATAAAGGGTCAATTCTTGGCAAGCAGGGCACCTCCGGGACCCTGCCTGAAGCCCCTGGCTGGGTTCCTTTCCAGTCGGTGGTGCCTGGGCCATGCTGGTTGTTAGAGATGTTTAATATCGCTCCTGGAGCTACATGGGGTTCCTTCCCAGGAAGGGAGGCCTTGGTGTGAGGCTCTGGGAGTGGGCAGAAGAAAACCCCAAAAGGCCCAGGGGCAGAGCCAAGACCCAGCAGCTGGGGGCGGAGAGCGCAGTGGCCAGGGGAAGGGAGGCACCGAAAGCCGACAAAATTAGCTTTCCAAGCTGGCCTGAGTGTTCAGGGACACTTGACTCTCTAGTACAGCCTCTGCTCTAATCCCTGAGGTCATGTTTTTCCCTTTTAAAAAGGGATATTTCATAGCCTTTTAAATAAATCTTTTCGGCTCCACTGATTTGGAATAACACGCTTAGCAGCTTAAGACCTTCTAGCTGGACCTTCAGCAAGTTGTCCTTCCACGAGCCCATTTTCTCAGGAAACGCTGGCAGCCCAGTATGGCTGGGACTCTCCTGGTGCCGGCACTGGGGACCCTAGTCCTATCCTGGGATCCCGGGCAAGCCCTTTTTCACTCCAGGCATGTAGGACCTGTGTCTCATTCTCTGCCTCTGCAATGTGGACATCGCCCAAATCTCAGCCCACAGAACACCAAATGGACACTCTCTTGATCAGCAGCATGAGATCTGTGCATTTCAGGCACAGAAAGGAGCATTCCTCCTCTGAGTTTCAGTTTAAAGGGAATCAGAGCTTTGGGGCGGGGGGTGGGGGGACTTTCTGTGTGTTCTGCCCAGGCAGAGGGGGAGGGTAAGGTGGACAGGAAGCCGTCAAAGGAAGGCGGTGGCCAGGAGGTGGGGTTGATCAACATGATGAAAGCAGCATGAACAGAGCCGACCAAAGCTCGGTGCGAAACCTCTGGAAGCTGGCTGTGTGCGTTCGACATCACGCACCCTTCTGGCTCCTTTGGGACCTTGAACCACAAGCCTTAACAAACTATGGTAATCTGCTCAGCCTTCAACTGCTCCGTCTCACTGAACTGTGAAACCAATGTCTGTTGTTGAATAACACCTAGGGAAGTCGTTCACACCGGAATGAAAAGGGCACGTTTTCTAAAATCATTGTCCGTATCACCCAAGCACTGTGAAAATCACACCTGAACAGAACCTACGCTCCTTTCGGTGTTGATCCCTGGCTTTTGTAGCTTTCCACCAAACGTGAAGGATGCTGGGCAGGCCAGGCAGGGTCCAGTGCAATGTGACGGAGGCCCTAACAGTCGTCCTGCCTATGACAACCTTCAAAATCCCCTGTCACAGAGCCTGATTTCCCCGCCGTCAACGGCCCCATTTACTTAAAGTATCTGCTTCAAATACAACCCCATCATCTGGGGGTTCTTAGCCTTCTTCCTCCGTGCGGACGTTTGCGGACAAGGCTGCAGGGACCAGCAAACACACCGGGAGCATCAGCATTCTGTCCACGGACAAGCTATTCTGTGTCTTCAGGATCAACGGTTCTTGAAAGTTAAGCGGCATCAGAATCAGCTGGAGGCTTGTGAAAACACAGCTTCCCGGGGCCACCCCGAGTTTCTCGGCGGGCCTGAAGGGAACCAGAGACTCCGTACTGCTGACAGCCCCCCGGTGAGGCTCAGGTCCAGCACCCACTTTGAGAATCAATCAGTGTCCTAGTGATTTGTAAGGCATCTTCCTGAGATATGCAGGCATTCTGATAGGGCACGAGGTATGAAGACTGAGGGTTCTGAAACAGCAAGGGGTCAGGGCCCAAAGGCAGGCCAGCTTTACAGAAAACTTAAGACTTTCCTGAGTCTGAAACACAGGAGCCACAGGCTGCCAAAATTGTGATGAGCCTCTTACTTTTGCTATCCTTCCTGGGTATTTTCTGCCCACTGCCCCCAAGAAAGGCAAGTCTGCTGCCGTGCCCCAGCAGCCCCGGGGGTGGCCCCTCCAGGAGGAAAGTGGAAAGTGTTCACTCAGCTCATCTAGCTGTCAGCACGCCGCAGGCTCCCCAGGGCTCCTGACGCCTCTTGGAATTTACGCAGGACTCCGTGAAGTCTTTTTTTTTTCTTAATTTCTTTTAATGTTTTATTTATTTTTGAGAGAAAGAGAGAGACAGCATGAGCAGGGGAGGGTCAGAGAGAGAGGGAGACACATAATCCGAAGACAGGCCCCAGGCTCTGAGCTAGCTGTCAGCACAGAGGCCTACGTGGGGCTCAAACCCACGAACTGTGAGATCATGACCTGAGCCGAAGTCAGACACTTAACGGACTGAGCCACCCAGGCGCCCCAGGACTCCGTGAAGTCTTAACAACAGTGTTTCTCCTCTTTGGAGATCATCTACTTCCTAAAAGGATAAATTCAAAGTTAAACATGCTCCGACCCTTCAGCAGCCTCTTCAAGGAACTACTCAGCAGGCTGGCCGGGGAGGTGGGAGGAAACGGACCACAACTGAAGCAGAGGCTGGGAAGCCACCCTCCAGGTAGGGCCTCATGACCCGCCCCCCACACGGCCACATCAGGAGGCGGTTCCGTATTTCAGTGCAGGGGAAACTGAGACCTGAATGTCTGTGTGGTACCATCATGGCATCTACTGGGCATATGGTTCTGTTAGTGATCTAGCTCTTCGTACATCTGAAAGCACTCTGACATCTTCCACTTGAACTCTATGAAATAAGCAGAATGGGAATAGTGACCCTATGTGACAGAGAAGACACTGGGAAGAGAGGCACAGAAAAGCCGGCGGGCATGGAGTTGAGATGGGTGTGTTGGCCACACTCATCGTGAGGTCTTGAGAGGGTCTCCTCCCCTTCCGAGGCCTCGGTTTTGTCAACTGTGAAACAAAAGGGAGGGACAAGGTGATGGCGAGGTCTTCTTACAGATCTCGTATTCAGGAATGAGCTGCCCAAAGCAAAAGACTTGCCCGACGTCACGCACATCAGTGAGGTGACTAACCGTGACACAGGAGATGAGTGCTCCTTGTGCCATTGAGAAAGCCATTAGAGCACCCCCACTGTCACCTGCTGCTGTTCCTAGGACAGTGTGGGCTAACCGGAAACTCCAACTGTCCTCTGGACCTAGCAAAGACTGAGACCCCTCAGGGAGGGAAGGCAGGGAGGCCCGGCATGCTCCCTGACTGTGTCTGGAGCCCCAGTGCCGTCCGCTGACCTCACCAGAGAAGAGCAGGCCATCTGCACTGGCACCTCCTCTACCAGACAAGCTCAGTGGACGCTCACCCCACGGCAGGCCCTGGACTAGACGAGGGGGTGTGGAAGTGAAGGAGACTCCCTGTCCCCCCAGGAAGAAGTCACAGTGAGGAAAGTGAGACTGGGTGCTGCACACTGCTGGCTGGGTTGTGCTCAACCAAGGGGCCGAGTCCAGCCGCCAGTCGGATCACAGAGCCTGTCCCTGGCACCGGGCTGAATCGGCCTGGAAAAAGGACGCCCTTTGATAACCCACACACAAGCACTGGCTGTGGCCCAAATGGGCACAGTCTTCTTCCAGGTGAGTGCAGGATCCATAAAACTTCAGGAGGGGTCAAGTAGAGAGCAATTCCCACATGGACCCCATCCTCCACGCACCATGGGGAGACCTGATGCACACGTCTGACCCCAACCAAGCCACTGGCTGGAAGCATTACATGCTCTCATCTGAGAGTCAGCCCTCTAACCATATGGAATCAATGAGCCCCACTAGCTTCCTATCCAGAATGTGCTGGTAAATGCCTATTCTCCCATCTGTTTGAGACGGTCAATGAGATCAACAGGGTCATGTCTCAGGAGCAGCAACCGGACTTCCTGGGGAAAACAAGATGAACACGACACGCTCTCAAGGACCAAGGGGCTCTCGGCCAAGGGGAGCACAGAAGATGCAAACACAATGGCCCACAAGACAGAGCAGAGGATGCTAGATGCTAGAAGGTCCGGGTAATGGGATGGGGAAAAGCGGACATGGGAATTCACAGGAAGGACAGACGCATTCCCACCGGGGACAGCAAGCCTTCATGAAGGAGACGGTGAGTGGAAAGGCCCTGCACGGAGATGCGAGGAGGCCCACCTTCTAGAGCCCCTCCTGGCAGTCAGCCGAATAATCTCGAGATAGCGTTTCCTCTCCATTTGAAAATGGACCCTTGGCCCTGAGTGCCTCACAGCACTTTGAGGATTAAATGAGAACTGATTTAAATCCATATTGGGTAAATAAAAGCACCAAATAGAAAGCTTTTGTAATCAGCTGAAGAAGAACAAGGAGGAGACTCAAAGCCGACAGTGTGTGAGGGAGACGGGGTGTGGGGATGCCGGCCAAACATGGGGCTCACAACTGGCTCCAACCATTGTTTTTCGCTGCCCACAGCTAGCTTTGTTGAAGAGACTCTAAGAAGAGTGAGTCAGAACATCTAAATTTCTTCAGCATCAGGAAAATGAAAGTCCCAACCAGAAAAGTGTCTGGCCACCTCTGAGTGACAGGAGCACAGCCACTCACACCTGGTGGCGGGTGAACGTGGGCCTGGGCCCGGTGTGCGCAGCAGACACTCACTCACCATGGACAGGCTCCTTACTGCTTTCCAAGGGCCTTTACACTCATGCTCCATTTTGATTTGTAACCACAGGCCAGTGGCGCGACGGCGCATATAAGCAACCCCATCAAAGATGGGGGAACCAGGGCTCCCAGAGGGCAAGGGACTGTCCGTGTCCCGAGAAAGCGGGTGTCAGAAGGGAGCCTGGACCCCCGCCTCCCCACTTCCTCACACCAGACACCTTCTAACAAGTGTTGCTACAGCCGATCTTCACCCCCACAGATCACCTTCCCTGACTCTAGGGACGGTCTCCTGCGTGCTGTTCAGAACACGTTCCCTGGATACATCACTTAATCAGACCCTTTCATCTAGGGAGGTCCTAGCTTTACTCCCAAAGGGACTGGTTTACTCCAATTCCGAAAGTGGTTTTGTGCAGAAATAAGTGTCATGGACTCTCTGGGCCTTTTACCAAATAAGAACTGATTTAGGTTAAAACCTTCAGTCCAACTATTTAGAGTCATTGCTTCTTAGAAGAAAGTGAAGGTACAAACAGCAAAGGGCATTAGGAAGGGTTTTTGTTTTTTTTTAAATCCATGGATATTCTTTCCTACAAACTCGGCTATCAGTTTTGACAGATGGCCTGGCCACAGGAAGGGGGGCAGGGGCAAGTTCGTGGTTAAGGTGACAATGAGGAACTAGAGCCAGCTGGGTTGATTTGGGGTTTGAAATCTGGGCTGAAGCCCAAGTTCCAGCGGGGGAGGGTGGGACAGGGAGCCCTACCTTCCCTCCGTCCCCTGGACACCCTCTCACAGCAGCTGCAGGACACGTCAGTGCCTTTCTGGGAGTCTATGACCTTCTGGCCACAGGCAGAGAAGGTGGCAAGGGAAAGCAGAGGAATGGGGCCTCAGGGAGAAAGCTGAAGCAGGTTCAAGGTCAGGGCTACCCTCCCCTTTCAGGACCCACCTCAGTCCCTTGGCTCATAACAGTTTATAGCACACCTACATCCTAGGGAATGTTTTCATTCTAATAAAAATTCATGGGTCAAGGTTTTGGGCAGCAGGCTGGGAATCACACCCACCCCCAGCTCTGTTGAGGGATGTCTGCTGACGTGTGCTCAGCAGCTCCCCTAAGTGGCAGGAATTGGCGGGTAGGGGGGTAGGGGCAATACAACTCCAAAGGACTCCCACCCAGTTCCTGAAGGAAGCAGTGAATTAGTTAAGAAGAGGCCTGGGGCCTTGAGAGGGAGTGTCCATATCTCCATCCGTGTGGCTGGGTCAGCTCTATCTCTGTGCTGGTGGACATTTAGCCACCCTGACAGGTTCGGTCTCAGGACTGTCTAGACACCCGTAGTTCCACTATGGCACCGAGGGGCCAGCGCATCATGAGCCCCGGAAGAGCTGAGCCATTAGCTAGACGGTGTACACTGAGGATTAGTTTATCAGTTTAACCGTTTGTGCTCTCTGTCCACAGCCAGAGAGGATGGGACACAGAGCGGGGGGGAAAAAAAAGCAAGCTGAACTGGAGCTGAGATAAGGCTGGTAGGGGGAGGGGCCTCAGTGGGAGTCCTGAGCGGACAGTGGGGAGACGTGGTTATTAGGTGGACGGCAGGGAAAGAGGGTGCTAAAGGCAAATTCACCAACCACATAGTTTTGAAGTCACAGACTTTAGAGCCTGAAGAAATCTTAGAGATCATCTGGTCCCACCCCATCTTGTGCAGCTAGGAACTCTTGGTCATGGTCATGGGGCGGAGCCAAGACTAAGAACCAGGCCACACCCCCACACTCCCTACCCCAACTTGGCCAGCAACTGCTTTTTGGCCCAGTGATCTTTCTGGCGCCCTCCAGCCTCTAGTCCCTGGACCCCAGTGGAGCTACGGGTAATACTCTTTTGACCAGGTGTGAGCATTCTTGAGGGTTCTGTGGACCACTGGTTTCTGCCCTTTCACCCAGACGTACCTTGTGTGAATAATGCTGGTCAACGATCCTCGCCAACCCGAAATCCCCGATCTTGAGCACGAGGTCCTCCGTGCTGATGAAGATGTTGGCGGGCTTCAGGTCCCTGTGCAGCACGTTGGCAGAGTGGATGTACTTGAGCCCCCGCAGCAGCTGGTACATGAAGAGCTTCGCGTGCTCCTCTGTCAGCGTGCCCTGCTCCAGCAGGCGCGCCAAGTCGGTCTCCATGTACTCCTGGACGATGTAGGCCACGCTGAACTTGAACAGCTCGCCTTGCAGGTCAGCGCCCTTGGGCCCCAGCACCTCATACACCTTCACGATGTTGTCGTGGTCCAGGCGCCGGATGATCTTGATCTCCCGGAGCGCGTGCTTCATGCTGCGGGCATCACTCAGGGTAATCTTCTTCACGGCCACCTTCCGGCAGGCCCTGCTGTCCACGGCCGACAGCACCAGCCCATTGACACCAAAACCCAGGGGTTGGAAGTCAATGAAGCGCCCGCCAAGATCATACCCGTAGACACTGGCGATGCAGTCGCCCTTCTCGGCCATCGTTGGCTCAGTGCTCAGGTTCTGCCTGTGTGATGACGGGGCAGTCAAAATCGGCCAAGTTCCGAGCAGCAGCTTCCCCAGCACACCTCATTCTGTTGAGTCCCAAAGCTGAGGGGTGCCTTTTCTCATGCTGATGTCGCTGCCACCAGCTCTCTGGAGGCAGGAGGGGCATGTGTCCATGCTGAGCTACAGAAGGAAGGCGAAGGCTCAGACGATCTTAACTTGCATTGGGAGGGCTGTGCGCCAACTCCTATGTGCCCTGAACTCTGCCCGAAGCTTAGAATGGCTCATGCTTTTTTCAACTGTAGCATCTTGGAAAGAAAAACCAGTTTCATTATCTATGTGAATGTGAAGTTTTCTACCATAACGGACCTCAAGGGAAAAGAGGCAGAAACTCTCCCCTTTAAAACTTTTGTTAAAAGAGGTTCCTTCTGGCTGAAATGCAGAGCTGTTAGTGAGCTGTGTTCCTTTACGATGGTCCAAAGCTCAGTTCTATCACAGGCTCCAGCGGCTTGTCGCTATTCTGCGTCCTGAGCTGTAGGAAGGGATCCCAGCAATGGATTCTGGAGGCTTCAAGGGGCTTCTTTTACCTCTGTCAGCTCTCTTGTCTACCAGCCCCTGCTAGGTTTCATAGCCCACATCAGGCTGGTGAGCAGTGGTGAAGAAAGTCGGAGAAACCCAACCACCTTTTGTGAGCTCTGCACCAAGTCACACCTCATGTCCCAAATCCGAGGGGCACTCAGCTGCCAGGCCAGGGTCCTCCAGAGGCTTCTGATAGGGCAGCATCCTCTGTCACCCCCTCATCCATGCCACCTTGAACAAGACTGTGTTCTGCCGGACTCCGGGAGGCTGCAGGAATGCGGCATCTTTCAGACCACGGCTCCTTTCCTGTCAAAGAAATAATGTTGGGTAAATTTCCATACTCCAGCTTCCCAACACCTTCCCACTTGCGTGTCCTTTGTTAACCAGCCCAAGTGTTATTTGATCCGTCCAAGCAGCTGAAACACTGCTTGCTCAGGGAATTCCAGGCTTTGCACTGCCCAGCCACCCTCCTGCCGTGAGCAGCGCTCCCCAGGAAGAGAGAGAAGACGCACTGATTTGATAAGATCATCAAATGGTGCCCCTTTTATGTAAATGCCTGCTCCCCAAAGGTTAATGCACACGAATTGTGGGTGGGAATGATCCACTTCGACTTTTGAGAAATTAATTTGCTATGCTCTCCAAATACATACATCAGCACTTGCTGGGAATGTTGAGAGTGCAAAGTAACTAACTGCAGACAGAAAATAAAGGATCAATAATTTTTCTTTTCTACTTGGACCTCTTTTCTTCCTTCTTTTGCAAATGTCTTTGAATATTTTAAGGGAATTTGCCATGTGCTGGCATTTAATTACATGGGTATCTCTCGCTTCCCATAGAGGTGGCAAAAGCACACATACCAAGTAAGAAGGAAATTGTATTGTCACCCTAAAAAAGGGATTCTCTGCCCAGCAAAGCAGGGCACAGACTTCTTAGCATGACACCAGGACTGGCGTGGTGAACTGTATTCTCTCTGATGGTAGGGACCTAGCTCTTCAAAGCAGTGGCTCAAATCCTATCATGACTGCCCCCTGGCGGCTGTTGACTCAAATTACAGGCATAGAACCTAAGTGGGGAGAAAAAAACTGCAAAACAATGTAAATTCTGACTTCTGGAGTCAAGGCAATGTTATAGCTTCTGAGGGACTGGCAGCTTTTATAAGTTTATTAAATCCATGGACATTCAGAGAACAGACACCATGCCCTGCACAAAGGAGTGAATCTAGTTTTTATCATATTATGGAGCTCCCTCTAGGGATCATATCTGAACTTTGCACAACTCTGCAAATGCTAAATGAAACAAAACAACCGTAAACTCAATGCCTGAAATTAAGGGAGACAATTAGGGGACACAGATGACCTGAAATCAGATCCCCTCTAAAGACTTCTAATGAAAGAGATTTGCCAAGGGCCTGGAACACAGTAATTGCTCAACAGATGCTAGCTATTGATGACTTTGTTAAAAATGTCCTTGCACTTGAGTAAGAGGCACTGAGGATTCTAATGTTTTGACAAACTCTTCAGCAATCCCACCCTGCATGTTTTTATTGGTCCAAGCAACAAAATAACCACAGTCTTACAGGATTTCAGACTGGGAAGTGGTCACAGCCAACAAGTCCAGCGGTCCTTAACTGGGGATGGTGCCACCCTCCTTGGTTCATTTGACCAGAAGTCACTACCGGTCTTTAATGGGCAGGGCCAGATTTGCTAGCCACCCTGCCAGTAAATAACTGATACCCACCCCAAAATGCCAGCACCTCCACTGAGAGACAAGGATTCTGGCCCAAGGCCTCACTTTGCAGACAAGGGCTCCAAGGCTCAGGGAACAGCAGCTCAATGTCTCTAGCAGAGACAGGGGCAATAACACATTGGATGAATTGAGAAATGAATACCACTCACTCTAATTCCGCGCCCATTAGAGATAGTGCTGGGACCAGCCTCTGAGTCACACTCTGTGGCCCATGCTAGCGAAGTCTGCTTGGATACCTAACTCAGGGGAACCAAAGAACCACCCCAGTGCCCCAGTCCAGCCTCCTCTGGTGCCTGCTGTCCCTCATGTAACAGAAACTAAATTAAAGCTTCTTTCACTGTCTCCCCGTAGGCCTGGTCCAGTTCCCAAGGGCACAGCAAGCAGGCAATCACATATTTTGCTTTATGAGAAGAGACACTTAAGCCTTCTTCCCTTTCCAGCTCCCACTGGGTTGTAAACAGACAGGACTGAGCACCTAAGCGAGGAGATGACATCACCAGCAGGCAAAAGCAAGGTTTGTTCCAGATCAGCTGCAATGCAGATAATCTGTGAATAATTAAGAGGTGCTGTGCTTATTTTTTAACACTCGTTCCTCTTCCCCTTGTGTGGGGTAGGGACTGTCTCCCCTGCGCAGATGCACGTGCGCATGCGTGCGCGTCTGTGTGGGTTTGAGTGAGGGGTCTCCCCGACGTGCGATCGGCTCCAGGGGGCAGCTACCGTGTCACCTTGAAAAGTCTTGCTTCCAGCTACTCTGCCTTCCTCATGGGCCTCTAAATACTCTCTTTCAATTCCTGCCTTCCTTCTTTGCTTGCACCTTCCCAGTTCCTGGAATGTTCTCCTGCTTCCTACCCACACGCCGAAGTCCTGCCCATCACTCAGAATCCAGATGGCATCTCACTTCTGCTCCAGAGTTCCTGGTCCAGAAGTGTCCCGGGTGACATCCTCCCTTGCCTAAACTGCAGTGTTCTTGTGTGTGCCGTCTTTGACATTAACCATATAGTAAGCTGGGCTGTTATTGAATGTTTTTATATGTGTCCATCTCCCAACAGGACCTCAAGCTTCTCCAGTCCAGGGCACAAGGCAGCCCTCAGACACTATCTGACTTGGGGGGCGCCCTGGGTGGCTCAGTCAGTTGACCATCCAATTCCGCTCACGTCATGATCTCGTGGTTCATGGGATCAAGCCCTCCGTTGGGCTCTGCACTGATAGTGTGAAGCCTGCTTGGGATTCTCTCTCTTCCCTTCTCTCTTTCTGCCCTTCCCCTGCTCATTCTCTTTTTCAAAATAAATAAATACACTTTATAAAAAGTTAAAGAAAGAAGAAAAGGAAACTAAATGGCTTGGAAGTACATTCATCCAATGCCAAGGAACATTTGTTACGTCTGCACAGTCATCTTGCCCACATTTCCTAGATGATCCACCTCCCAATTCTGCTGCTGCAATACAACTTGTTCAAGAGGGCTTTCCCACAAGCCCCAACCACCCAGACATCAGAGTTCTTAACTTCAACCCTCTCGGTATCACGTACTGCTCAGAGGCTGCCTCTCTTAGAATTCCAGCACTAACCAGGCAGTTCCTTTTCTGTTCCCGTGTGAGTTTACCATTCCTCATCCCTTTTCAGCCCTCTTTGCTTTTTAAGTTTCTTTCTGTAATTCCTCTAACATTTCCACTGTAAACCTTTAGCCTCTCTCCACAGGTGGACTGGTTACAAAACATCTATGACCTAAGATGTTTTGGATTCAGGGTTCATTGTTTGCGTGACACACCAGGGGACACAAGCCCGCCGGCCCTCGAGAGGGGCAGATCTGGCATCTGGATGTGCCCACCTGGGTGGAGGAGGCCGTGAGGCCGCCTCTCAGGGCAGAGCACAGCCACTCTCCATCTGAATTCCGTGACTCAGAGCTGCTCTGAGTCAGGTGTGATTTCAAACCAGGCAGTTGGCATTCACCTTGAAGGAAGGAAAGGTCAAGGGTTCAGCTGTGCTCGAATGACAATGAGCAAGAAGAATGCACGCAACTCCAGTGAGGGGAGCCCGGGCTCCCGTGATGCACGGGGAATGTTATACTAAAATGCAGGAGTAGAAATACCAACCCCAGGACTCCGAGCAGTGGACCTTCATCTCTCCACTGACTTCCCACGGATTCTCCTGCAATACTTTGGTTGAGGCCAATTAATTATCCTCTCACGCATCCAGCCTTTTAACATGTGGAGACAAACCAGAAACGAGATGGTGTGTGCCAACTGTCCCTTGCTGGGTTTCCTGGGGAGCTCGTTTACAAAGCAGCTTTGGAAATTCTAAATTTAGACTCAACTCTGCCTGCTCCGATCCTCCCAAACCACATGCTGCTGTTGACTTTCAGCAGGAACTATGGCCCCCAAGGAGGTGCTGATATTTCACGGACAGTGCCTTCTTCTCTCTCTTGGGCACCCAAAAACTTGCAGGAAATCCTTCTTAGGAAGGGCTGATGTTTACAGTTGAACAGGCTGCACACTGCACAATTCTAGGCGGCATCATTCACATTATAGTCCAGTCTGTCTGACTCTAAGGTTCGTGACCCTTATCATTATAGTCCAGGTGAATAAAATCCTCTAGACTGGAGATCAGCAAATTATTCCATAAAGGGCCAGAGAATAAACATCTAAGGCTTTGCAGGACATACCGTCTCTATTGCAACTACTCAACCCTGCCTTGTAGCACAAAGGCAGCCATAGATAATCCCCAAAGGGCATGGCTGCATTTCAAAAAAGTTTTATTTACAAAAATAGGTGGGAGAATGAATTTAGTTAGAGGGCCACAGTCTGCCGATCCCTGCTCTAGACTGTGCAGGAACACTCTCTCGGTTGTTCCTAAGGAGGCACCGAAGTGTGCCGTAACCCGGACCTTTCCGGCTCCTCCTGCGTGGTCTCCCCCCTCCTTGGACTTGGTCCTCTTGTTGCCCCTCATGCCCTCATGGTGGTGCTACCTGAGGCCTGCCCTCCCACTATTTTGGGCTCAGGCCCAGTTAAGCCCGTTTGCAGGTTTCATGGCCTCAAGGCCCACAAGTTACCTTCGATTTCTGCTTCCATTTCTTCTATTTCTGACTCTCTGGTGCTGTTGAGGGTATTGTTGATGTGCCTTATTCCTACACACCCACTTGCACTTTCAGCGGCTTTCTAGAGAGGTGGCGAAGGCAACCTGATGGAGACGGGTAGCGACGCTGACTGAGGGTCACCATGGGGTCACCATGGGCCAGGAGCTGTGCCTGATGATTTCAGCTGGGTCTCACCACAGCCCCACGAGGTTTGTGTCACGCTCCCATGAAGCCCCCAGAGGGAAGTGACTTGCCCCAAATCACACCGCCAGCAGGGGAGGACTCTAAAGGCCATGCTTCTCGACACCGGGGCACATTATCTGACCCCACGTGAGTGACTCCCACCATGAACCACCTAGGCCCAGACTGCCCAGGCTAGAGAAGGGCCACACCTTCTGGTACTTTTCAAATTAAATCAAGAGGTAGCCACCTTTTCAGCTTGTGGTCAGCCCCAAAGTGGAGGCCACAGTTCATAGCCCACTTTCTGGAAACAGAAAGTGAGAGATAGAAGATTAAAATGAGTTTACGAGTTGGGTTGCTTGGGTGGCTCAGTTAGTTAAGCGTCTGACTTCAGCTCAGGTCATGATCTCATGGTTTGTGAGTTTGAGCTCTGTGTCATGCTCTGTGCTGACAGCTCAGAACTTGGAACCTGCTTCAGACTCCATGTCTCCCTTTCTCTCTGCCCCTCCCGCGCTCATGCTCTGTCTCTCAATAATAAAAACGTTAAAAATGTTTTTTAATGAGTTTAAGAGTTGAGAAAAAACCAAAACCAAAATGACAAGTTTAAATAACCATAGCCCTGCCTTCCAACTGGTCCTTGACCTCTTGGCTAACGTAAGCCTCAGACAAGCCAGAGCCCGGGCTGCAGAGACTGGCCATCCTAGACGTGAACTGAGCTGAACCGTCTCCCAGCGTCCTGATTCACAAGGTCCTGGGGCTGACACTGGCCGCCTGCCCAAGAAACATTCCCACTTCCTCCGAAGGAACAGAAAGCAGGTCTGGGTCAGTTGTTAATGCAGCTGAACCCAACAGAGGGATGACACAGAATGGTCCTACACCAGGGAATCTCGGGCTCGGCATGACGGACACTGTGAGCCAGGGCATGCTCAGCTGTGGGGCTGACCTGTGCACTCACAGCATCTTCGTCGGCACTGCGACCTCTACCCACTGGATGCCAAGGTACCCCCGAGTTGGGACAACCAATAGGTCTTTAAACATCAAAACCTATCATGGGTGGGGGAGGCACATAACCACTCCTGGCTGAGAACCACGGTCTTGGGACCACGGCCACTGTTCCCAGCAGTAACAGTACTGGCCTTTGAGCAGAAGACTTACTGGTTTTGTGGAGTCGTATGGTGCAATGGGGTCACCAGTTTAGCAACCTTGGTCTCTACCCACTGTATCTCAATAGCATTTCTGGTTCCTGTGACAGCCTCACACATTTCCAACACCCCACAGGGCAATGGCGTATCTGTTACCCATCCCTGTTGAGTCAAAATCGTGGTAATCCAGTCCCCTTTGCCAGCAGTTGGCTTCTGGGTGGTCATATGATCCAGTTCTACATGGGAAGTATTCAAGGAAAGTCTGCCGCGGGGGAAGGTGCCCAGGAAAAGTCTTCCTCCCCAAGAAGAAGCAGCACCACTTGCATCTTTGGATGGGGTTGTGGGAGAAAGTGATGTTGGTGCATTAGCAGCCATTTTGCGACCATGTGGAAACAAGCTTGGGGACAAAGGCCAGCAAAGAAGAGCTAGCACATGAGTCTGGAGCGTGGCTGACATGGCCGCGTAGCTGAGCCAAACCTGGAAATGCTTCCAGCTTTCTTGCCAAGTGAGGTTGTTAAGCTCTGATATTGTTTAAGATATTTTTATTGCCTTTTTATTTTCTTTGACTTGAAGTTGAAATTATCGGATAGTAACTTGCCAGGTATGTGGCTGGTCGGGTGGGAGACAGAGGTACAGAACACAGCTCCTGACCTCAAGGAGTTTCAGTCCTCTTGAGAACGAGGAACCACAGCAGTAACAATTACAGAAACAAGGAAGAACACTCAGGGACTGACTTGGTGACTCCCACAGCAAGTGTACGAGTTAGGAGGAGGCCGACTGAGGACTGATCGGCCAGAGAAGCCTCTTGGAGGATGTGGAAGGCAGCTTCTGAGATGGCTATCAACGACCCCACCTGAATGGCTCAGGCCCTGTACAATCCCCGCCTCTGAAGAGTGTGGTGAACTTACAGACTCACTTTTTTTTTAATTTTTTTTATTTATTTTTGAGAGACAGAGAGAAACAGTGCGAGCAGGGGAGGGTCAGAGAGAGAGGGAGATACAGAATCTGAAACAGCCTCCAGGCTCTGAGCTAGCTGTCAGCACAGACCCCGATGCAGGGCTCGAACCTACAAACTGTGAGATCGGGAGCTGAGCAGAAGCCGGATGCTTAACCGACTGAGCCACCCAGGCAACCCAGACTCACTTTTAAGAAACAGTATGGCACAAATAATGAGAGATCAATTCTGAGATGAAATTATAAAAAGACTGTGGCCTCCATCTTGGGTGATCACTGTCAGGGAAGCCAGTGGCCATGTCCTAAGGGGGACACCCACATGAGTTCTTGCAAGGGGACTCTCTGAGGCCCGCTGGCCCCCTAGAAGCAGACCTTCCCGGAGGTGAGCCACGAGAGGACTACAGCCCTGGGCACGGCCTGATGAAGTCTCGTGAGAGATCTTACATCCCAGGTCCCCGGCTAAAGTGGTGCCCAGTTTCCTGACCA
The DNA here is from genome assembly GCA_004023845.1 of Helogale parvula. NCBI lineage: Eukaryota > Metazoa > Chordata > Mammalia > Carnivora > Herpestidae > Helogale > Helogale parvula. The sequence continues at coordinate 29,595 of PJEM01004919.1, forward strand.
CAGAAACTGTGTGACGATAAATGTTTAACTGGCTAAATTTTAGCGTGTTTGTTATATAGCAACAGATCACTGAGATAGAGGAGAAACTTGGAGATCTGCAATTCTTGCCGTTTCCAAGATGGAGAAGAGGCAAACTGGGCGGGAGACTTTGAGAGTTCTTGGGCCAGGGGTCCTGGGTCTTAGCGGGTTTGGATCTCATCATAATCCAGAGCCAGACAGAGCCTTGGGGAGGGGGAGATCTTCACCTCTTTTTTCATTGATATAGCCCCCAGATCTCGTCCTGTGTCTGACATGCGGTAGGGACTCAAGAAATAAATGCCAGTTGACATAGTAATGGCTACATGTTTGCAGTAAGGTGTTGGTGATGAGAAAGTGTACCCCGAATGGAAAGCGAAATGAAAAACGTGTCCCTGAAGCCCAGGTCGGAAAGCTTTCTGAATCCCCCCAGGGTGAGTGGTAGGGAAAAGTGGGGTTCAAGCACAGATGCCACACAGGCCCCAAAAGAGCACAGTGACTGGAAGGTGTTCCCTCACTAAGGAAGGGAGGGCAGGTCCCAAGGCGGTTGGCACTGTGTTTCTCTCATTCTGATCATGGGGACCGAGATGGGGTTTGCCCTGGGCAGCAGCAGGGATGCTCCCAGGAATCAGGAGCAATAACTCTTCCGCACTCCCCGGTTTTGACATGAAGCACGACCCTGACCCCCTCCACCCAGGAGGAGAGCCGGCTGGAGGAGTTCACGGCAAGTGACCTGGGAGGGAGGCCTTTCCTCTTTGTGGAAACCCAGGTGCGCGGGCAGGCAGGTGCTGCAAACGTTGTGACCCATGATGCCAACTCAGGCTGCATTTCCTGTGCCCGTGCCTCTCTCGTGCCCAGCACCACCTCCCACCGAGGTCCTAGGGTGCCCCTTCACACACTAGCCGGCAGGAGGCAACCCAGCCAAGCCAAAGGCATTCCTGTAAATACTGCTCGAGCCAGGGGGGCCAGGCCCCAGTGAGCATCCTCCCCTGGGATATGCAAATGTCCTACTGTTCCTGCCAGGCGGTGATGCCACCCACCCTGGCCTCTTTCTCTTATAGGGTTTCCTCGAGAACATGGAGAACACGCTGGTGAGAAACAGGAAGGGAACCTCCTTTGTCCTCATCCCTCCAAGAGGGAGCAAGCAGAGATCTCTCCAACGGCTGGGAGAAAAAAGAGAGCAGAGGGACCCTCAGACCTTGGGGTTGTTACTTCTTCCCCTAAACACAAAATCCAGGAGCCTGTTCAGTTCCGTCGGTCGTTGCTCTGCCTTTTCTCTTGAGAATTACATAACCAGCCAGGGAGAACAAAGGTTTTCCAGGCCTCCCATTGACCCTGACAGAGCACCGGGAGAGATTTTGGCAGCGTTGCTGGAGCGCCATGCCCACGTCAGGGCAGAGCTGGGGAGGGGAGTGGTGCAGGTCCCTGCGTGTGAAGGGTGGGCGCCGGGCACCATGGGCTGCAGGGGCTGGACCGGCTCAGGCTGACTCGGAAGCATCAGTCCCAAGCGTGTGTGTGCCACTGTTTCATCCTGATGTCAGACGACTCCCACATTTGACTTTTGTAGATTCAAGGGGAAATTTCTTATCTGTTCCTTTTTTTTTTTTCAAGGAAAGAAACCTGGGATGGCTGAAAACTTCTCTCGAAATCTTAATCAGGACACTTCTAACTTCTGTGGCTAAATAAGGTGAGGCCCCATGTGGGGCTTGCTTTGTTTGGACTCTTCTAAGGGGCAGAGAGCACAGCCAGAGGGCTAAAGTTCTCAAAAGCAGAGTCAGAATCGTTAATTTTTTTGGCATTTGATTTAGCACCCACTGCACAGGGCCCACGGGCCACTGCGCCTTCCCTGAGTCCGGACATCGCTCTCTGGGAGGCGAGATGTAATAAGCCATTGTGGGAAAGCACGTTGCTGGAGTTCACTGTCCAGACCTCACCTGTCCTACCACCCGTGGGACTATTTCCTCCCTACCTGCAGGGTCAGCCTATGGCAGGGATGCTGAAAAATCCCTGGTCTGTAGCTAAAGGATACAGCATGAAGCTATGTTGCTGTTAGACCAGAAATGGAAAACAACGGAAATAGATCACATATATTACTATCAGCCCATTTAGTAGATGTTGGTAATCCGTGATCACCTTCTCTGCCCTGATGAGCCCAGAAAACTGGCATCCCCGAGAGCCTCTGCTAGTGGTCTGGAGCTGACTCTCAGAGCAGAGCCTATAAGCATCCACAGCCTGGCTCTCTCTGACCTCAGGCTGCCATTGCTCGACCTTGGTCCCATCCTCTTCCCTTGGCTAATTCTTACTCATCCTTTGGGTCTAAGTCTAAATGTCCCTTCATCCAGGAAGCCTTCCCTGATGCTCTTCCCCTTCCCTAGAATGGCTTATCTGTTGGGCTGTGACCCCTTGTTCCCTCCTCACGTCATTTCTCTCCCTTTCTGTTTCTGCTTTAATTGCTTGTCTCTTCTGTGTCTGACTGGAAGCTTGGTGAGGGCAGGGACTCCGTCCTCTGTGTCACTACAGCCAGCGCCACACCCCAGACCATCATTCACAAATTCAGATTTGTAATATGCACTTCCCTCCTCCCCGTGCGAAAGGCCAACCAGACATGTGAATTTCACAAGTCTTGTCTGATTCGAATCCTGCATTCAGCCCCTTTACATCTCACAGAGATTTTGACTTCGCTTCCCAAGCCCCACTCCTGACCCAGTCACTGGCCCGCTATGCGGCGAATGTGTGCACACAGCTACCTCCTGCTATTCCCACAGAAGCTGATCACGTACAAGGCTTGTGCTCAGAGGGACAAAGAAATCATTTGTAGAGCGGAAAAAAGTTCCCTCTCCTAGCGACTGCATCTCCCTGTTCACAAGTGGCAGAAGTGATGTTTTGACAGCTCAGGGGATGACAGTAATCCCTGGATCACATGGGGCTGTCACGGCCAAGGACGAAAGTCATGGGCTGGGAGCCAGGAAACGTGAGTTCTAGTCCTGAGGCTGCCTGAGTTCGAACCAGGAGGAGTTTCAAACCTGTGAGGTGGGAATACCCACACTGCCCCACTTCCGCGTGGGGATCAGAACAAATGACGCTGGTGATACAAACATACCTTCAAGAGCAGAAAGCACAGATTAGAGGTAAGTCAGGACCATAAGCCACTTATCCTAAAATAAACAACTTCCATAGAGACCTTAGCTGAGATCCGAGGAGTCAGAGACGCGCCCTTTCTCATTCCTTGGGCTTCTACCTCCACATTCTTCCAACAGTGAGTGGCCTCTGTGCAGAAAGAGAGCCCAATAGCTACTGCATGTGTGTTTTAAGTCTTTTTAAAGTTTTATTTATTTACATTGAGAGAGAGAGAGAGAGAGAGAGAGAGAGAGAGAGAGAGAGAGAGAGAGAGAAGGAGGGGAAGAGAGGGAGAGAGAGAATCCCAAGCAGGCTCCACGCTGCCAGTGCAGAGCCCAACACAGGGCTCGATCTCATGAACCATGAGATCATGACCTGAGCCGAGACCAAGAGCCGGACACTTAACTGACTGAGCCACCCAGGTACCCCATGTAGGTTTTAAGTCTTGTTAGTTGATGTTGTTATTGTTGTTTTAGCAGGGGAGGGGAGGGGGGAACTTCAGGCTAAATTACCCCTATCTTCTCTTATGATCCAGCACACACCCAACATCCAGCCCAGAACGAAGTGTCTAGCAACGCATCTACGATGAATCCCAGACGTGGACTGAATGCATGCATCCCCTCGCCAATCTGTATGTTGAAATCCTCGTTCCCAGCATGATGGTATCAAGAGGTGGAGCCTTGAGGAGGTGACTGTATAATGAGGCTAGAGCCCTGGTGAATTGTATGTGTGCCCTTATAAAAGAGACCTCGGAGAGTTCTCTTGTCCCTTCCGCCATGTGAGGACACAATGAGAAGTCAGTGGACTGCAACTCTAAAGAGGGTCCTTACCAGACACCGTGCTGGACTTCTAGCCTCTAGAACCATGAGAAATAAGTTTCTGTTATTTATAAGCCAGCCAGTCTATAGTACAGCAGCGTGAACTAAAACACTCACCCAGTGGCTCACCAAGTTCATGGTAGCAGTGCCATTCACTCTATTCTAACTTACTGAACTCTGCCACCATGTGTCCAATGCCCTCTCTTCTGCTCTCCTTGGGAATATCTCCTTCACTGAAAGGTGGTAAGACCCTCAGAGTCAGAACCACATGCCCCAGAGATCCCACTATAGGAAGAGGACCTACTGGAGAGAAAACATGCTACTGGGTGACGCTTTAGGAGGGACACCAGGGAGTGTCACTCGTCACTGAGGAACCGTGAATCCCCCGCAAGCCTGTGAGGGATCCCCCACACACAAAAGTGTCTCATGTCTTGATGGTCATGGCCCCATGGGAGGCCACCAAACCCCACTGGACATGGAGAGGGGAGGATACGTAGTGATCAGTTTTCAAATTATGAGCTCCCTGGGGAAGAAGGTAGGTGGCTCCTGCCCGGGAGAGCAGGAAGGGTGGAAAAGAAAGCAACAGAGGCAACAGAGGAGGAAGGAGCACAGAGGTGGACAGGGGGCCGAGGAACCCACCCTTTCCCCACCTGGGCCCTGAAGGTGACACTGGGTTTTCCACCAAATGATGGTGACAGCAGTGCACTCTCATTTCATGTGGAGAAAGGTGACTATCCTTGACTTAGAGTGTAGATCGGTGCCAGGTTAGTCCATACAAATTGCAGTGAGAGAGAACCAATGCTCCCTCCCCTGCCAGATGATGAAACTGAGGCCAAGGAAAGGAAATGACTCTTCCACAGTCAGTCTGAGAGGCAGGGACCAGGCATTGTAGAGTGCCCAGGCTGCAGGGTTGGGAAGCAGGTCCTTCCAGGCATCTCTTGGGCCTCAGGATGACCTGGTGGACCTCCCTCCATCAACTGAGGAAGGGGATCCTAACCCCACTGGCAAAGGGCTATGCATGGTGAGGAATGGCTAGCTGTGAAGTAGCAGCTCTTCCTCCTCAAATTAAGTAATTATTGTGTATCAGGGGGAAAAATCACATATGGACCACGTGGCAGCAGCTGTCAGCTCTCCAAGCTGAAGTCCTCTCCCTGCACCGAGAGCAGAGCAGGGGGCCAGGCAGCCCCAGAGGGTAGAAGAAGGAGGGGGTGGTGAATCGGTCCCCATTCCCACCGAGGATGTGCAGGGCTGGCTGGTGCCTAGCATGGTGGCCGACCGCGGGGGCAGTGAGCCAGTGTTTGACGCAGAAGGAAAGTTCTGAGGACAGCCGGGCCCCCATGAGGCCAGGAGCCAGAGACGCCTCTGTCCATTCAGGTATAACCAAGACAGCGAGTGATCACGGGGATGTGTGGGTTTCCCACTCACATGCATCAGTGGGAAACCAAGCACTCTGTTCCCTGATGGTTCAAGTTAAGGCATGGGCCTTAGTTGGGGGAGCAGGGTTGAGGAGGAGGAACTAGGGAGAGAGAAGGAGGTCAGAGACGAGAGATGAAGAGAGAGAAAGGGGAGTAAAGGGAAGAAAGAGGGAGCCCATCTCCACTCCGAGACACGGCTGCCTGCCTCCTTTCTTTGTTACACAGCTGCTGTTCGCGCTTGGCTCGCACAGACATCCTCCCTGCCTGGGAGCCTTAGACACACACATCGATAACGTCTTCAGGGCAGAAAATGCAGGAACCTTGAAAACAGCGGCGGCGTGACCAACACAACACAGCGCCTTAGTCGGACAACTGTAATCCTGGTTGGCAGCCAAGAACTCCATAGTGCTCCCAGTTACAGGGAGCCCTGGGGCGGGAACTGGATTTCACCTGCGCAGTGTAGTCAGCTGGGAACCCGGATCGGGGCAGGCATCAGAGCTGACGCAGCGTGAGTGCGTGGTCAGCAATGGACTGGACAGGGACGCCACAGAGCATTCCTTTGCTTCTCCCTTCCCCTGCCACACTCCAGATAAATGACGTTTAGGATTCACTGGGGTTTTATTTTTTAAAGAAATAGCACACAACAGGTGCTGTCTTCTTGTTATCATGTGTTGGGAACGAGAGGGCAGTCAATGGGTCTGGACAGTGCGGCTGCCTAGAGAGGGTCTTGGCCACCACCAGGCTTATATGTAGACCCAGCCTCCAAGCCACCTTCTAGAAGGAAGGCCACTCGATAGATATTGCCTTCATCCCAATGTCAAGGGCAAGGCAAACTGGGGCTCAGTGGAGAGGTAAGGCAATTGACCGGATATTCACCACGGGCAGAGCTGCCCTCCGGAACTTGAAGGAAAAGGTCAAGTGTAGCTAGTCAGAAGAGGCAGCCGGATCAGACAATGTAGGCAGGAAGAGCTGCCTAATTCGGTCCCTCTCACGTGGAGTAAACTCAGCAAGGCTACTGCTCACCGAGGGTGGTCGGAGGGGACACAACCCCTACCTTCCTTCCAGTGAGAACATTCTGGATGGGAAGATGGTTGCTTTAAAGCAAAGCTTTATTTTACCAAGGATGAAATCATTTTCTTTTTTCAAGCATCAATGTAAATTGGTTTTAGTTCTGAATCTGTTTCAACCGCCTAAATTGTAAATTAGAATCCCAAGTGGAGGCAGACGCAGAGTCTTGGGACAGCTCAAGAGGCCCGGCCTCAGCAAGCCTGCGGAGAAATACAACTCAGGATCTCATCAGGATTGAGTCAAGTGATCCTGCATGAGTCCCGGTCCTCTGGAACCGAAGCAGAGGGTCTCAGGCCAATGCCTAGTCCCTCATACCGACACCCAACCCTCTGTGTGGTTTTATAAGGCAAGTATATTTCTTTGAAACAAAACTAAAAGCAGAAAAGGCTGACTTTGATAGTGATCTCTTTGATGAGTGGACCAATGTGTCCTGTCTCCCTCTACACAACCGAGGAAAGGGACGCGGTGCCAGCTTCAACGCCGCACTCACCCATGCTCCGAGGCGCAAAGATCTGCTCTGACATCTTCTGCTGAGCTGTTGGAGAAAGTGATTGAGACTACAGCCTGGAAAAATCACGGTGGCCTTTCATCCCTGTGCCCGTGTTCAGGATGCTCTCTCTGCCTGGATGTGCTCTTTCTCTTTCTACCCACTTCCAAGGTTTCACGGGGAGGCCACCTCCCCAGGGAAGCACAGTGAGGGCCATGACTGGGTGAAGGTGATGATAAGGGAGGTGAGAAATATTACAATCAGTCCACCTTTCTTCATCTGCACAGCCCTAGGTTAGGCTCCGATGTCCTATGTGTCCAGAGTCTTCACCCTGACGCCTCTAGCTGTGGCCTCCGCCCTACACTGGGTTCAAGAACCCTTCCCTAGCGTTTCCCCGCAGGCAGAGATCACTGTGGCCCCTCTCAAGGATTACGCTCAGAGTGAACAACTGAGTGACGATCCCGCAGCTCCCAGATGCTTCTCTGCCACTCCCCGTACCCCTCCAATCCATCCTCTTTCTGCTTCCAATATTTCTAAAATACATTTGATCGTTTCAGTCTCCTGGTTAAAAGAGGATTTTTAACAGCTCTCCACTGCCCGGAGATTAAACCCAAGCACCGGACACAGCTTCACATCAGACCCATATCTACCTTCCCACTTCTGTCCGAACGCTCTCCAGGAACTGCACCCCACAACTGTGGGTTCGGGTGGTCATGACACGATCCTCACCATGTTCCTGGAACCACTGTACCCAAGCCCAAGTGTCACCCACCCCCTTCGGAGTGAACTTTGCCTTCTCGGAGCTCACAAAGCACAATGCAGACGCCTATATGAGTCCTTTGCAACTTCCTTCCTGCTGGACTGGGGATCCTGTGGGCCAAAGCACTGTGACTGGGTCCGCCTTATGCCCCCCACCCTGTATGGCATCTGACCTGCGGTGGGTGCTAAGCAACAGGTGATGGCTCAATGAAGAGATGGGAGCGGGCTCGAGAGTGAAAAAGGGGAGAGGTGCCTGGGGCAGAAGGGACCCTACCTGCGCATGCCCCTGGAGTGTGACCTCTGGGTGCAAACATGGTCGGCTGTCGGGGCACAAGCAGGGTGTTTACATGGAATGCACAAGCTCTGCAGACAGGCTGGACTGACAGGCCACAGTAGGGCAGCACACCCCGGACCGTGGCAAAGGTGCAGAGGCGGGAGGTGAGGAGGCTGAACAGAGATGTCAGAGAGGAGATTTAGTGGGAGTGTTGGTGAGCATCCAGCACAAGTGACAGGGAGTGGGATCAGAGAATCCTGGTGAGTGCACATTAACACAGTGGGAGCAGCCTGGCTTCAGCGAATAGAATCCCAGAGAGGGACGCCTGGGTGGCTCAGTCGGTTAAGCAACTGACTTCGGCTCAGGTCATGATCTCACAGTTCATAAGTTCAAGCCCTGCGTGGGGCTCTGTGTTGACAGCTCAGAGCCTGGAGCCTGCTTCAGATTCTGTGTCTCCCTCTCTCTCTGCTCCTCCCTCGCTCTTCCCTCACTCATGCTCTGTCTCTCAAAAATTAACAAACATTAAAAAAAATTAAAGAAAGAAAGAAAAAGAAAGAAACCCAGAGAGTGAGGGCACACTGTTTCCCTGGGTGTTCATCTTTTTCTTCTTTTCCCAGCTTTCAGATCATCACTGACAAACTCGGATGCTCGCCTGAGTTATTTATGAGTTGTTTATGAGACTGGGTGCGGGCTGTCTCCTCAGGCTCACTTGCTTACTGCCCCGCTTTGAGCACAGCCACCCCAGAAGATCACACAGCTCAGACAGCTCTTTATGAACTCTTCCGCCCGATTCTTCCGGAAGCCTCAGCTGCTGCACACAGCTCCTTCACTGTTTGGCTGCCCCATGGATAGCCATAAACTCACGATGAAAACTCATTTGCAAAGCAACTTTCCGCTGTCCAAAGCATTTGCATGTAGTATTTAATATTTAATACTTCCATGTAATATTTATCGAGCCTTGCTGTGCACCAGGCAGTGGGGCCCCAGGGGCCCAGTGCAACTCACAGTCCAGGGGCGGAGGGGCAGGTGTGACACAGATAATGGTACAACGAGTGCTGTGTGTGATCATAACTGTGATAAATGTAGGACAGGAAAGTACAGGCTGCCACGAGCCAGGGTGCCCGAGGAGACAGTTACTTTGGGGAAAAGTTACTGGGGGGGGAGTGATATTGACATTGAGACATGCAGAGTGAGCAGAGGTTACCCAGGAGGCGAAGTGGGGAGATGGGGAGAACCTCGGGCGGTGTCAGAGCCTCGAAAAGCCTTGATAAGTCTGATGTTGGGGGAAGAGAGAGGGCCAGGAGGGTGGTCTGCTGGTCCTGCGGAGGCACGGAGGGAAATGAGGCCGGGGCAGAAGACGAGGCTGGATCGGGAAGGCCTGTTTCACTCCTTTCTACAGGGGCCTGAGCAGGAGGTGCCGTCCTCACCTGTGCAACCAGGAGGAAGACGCCCCAGGTTCTCCTGGGTGGTAGCAGCCGGACGCCCCAGCAGGGGAGGCCCCTTGCAGCTCCTCCGACATCCCACACACAACCTTGTGGTTTGCCTTCTCCCTCGGCTGTGCTCAGGTGGCCCAGGCTGGGCTGGGGCCTCGGGACTCAGCCCACTCTGCTCCGTCCCATGCCCCTGGGGTCCCTGGCTCTGGCCAGCCAGCTCCGGGTGTGCTCCCAGGTGCAGAGCAGAGCAAGTCACTCTGACAGCAGCACGCGGCCAAGGGTAAATCATCCTTGCAACCTCTCATCAATTTTTATGTAGAGCCTCCCGTAATCTGTTGGAAACTCCGGGGACAAGCCACACAGGGAGGCTTCAGGGACTGCCCTAGCCTCGGCTGGGGTACGAGACGTCTGGGAGGAGACTGTGAGGGGCAGCGGAGTGGAAAACCCTGGCTGACGAAGAGGGTTCTCTGGGCTCATGTCCGACTTCGCCACGTCCAGATTATGTGTACTTGAGCCTCAGTTTCCTCATCTGTCTTATTTAAAAATTTGTTTAATGTTTATTTATTTTAAAAGAGAGCTAGTGGAGGAGGGGAAGAGAGAGAGAGACAGAGAGAGAGAGATTCCCAAGAAGGCTCTGTGCTTGAACTCACGCACCGTGAGATCATGACCTGAGCCGCAACCAAGCATCTGACGCTTAACCGACTAAGCCACTCAGGCACCCCAGTTTCGTCACCCGTTAACCAGAACATGAACTCCCAACATATTTACCCCGCGGAGTTTTTGAGAGAATTAAAACCACGAGCCATGAAGGTGATACAGAAGGTAAAAATATCACACAATAGGTTGCTGAAATAATATCACACATATGTTACCCCTTCCCTAAATCATAGCAACACTAAATACAACCACACTAAAGGTGTGGACAAAGCAGGGATCTGCCTCCCCTCCCATTGAGATGGCATTAAAATGATAGGAAGGGGTCTTTAAATCAACATAAACCCATAACAATGAAGAGACTAGGAAGTGAAAAGCTGGGAGATATTTCTATTTCTTTTTTTTTTAATGTTTTATTTATTTTTGATAGAGAGACAGAGCATGAGAGGGGGAGGGGCAGAGAGAGAAGGAGACACAGAACCGGAAGCAGGCTCCAGGCTCTGAGCTAGCTGTCAGCACAGAGCCTGACGTGGGGCTTGAACCCACGAACGTGAGATCTGACCTGAGCCGAAGTCGGAGGCTTAACCGACTGAGCCACCTAGGCGCCCCTGGAAGATATTTCTGAAAGGTTGAGAATTTGGAAGTCTCAGCCCAGAATACATAGTGGGGCTCCAGGAAATAAATACCTGGAGAGGCCCCAGGCTGAAGTCAAAGAGCAGGTTGGAGGGGCCCAAACTGTGGAATTACATGCAAGTTTGTGTAAGAAGTGGGAGCGCCCTCACTACCACCCCATGTCTGCATTTAGAAAAGCAAGCAGTTCCTGCCTCCCTCACCTTCTCCTCCTCTTCTTTTTTTATTTGATTTTTAAAATTTCTTTTTGAAGTTTATTTATTTTTGAGAGAGAGAGACAGAGTCTGAGCTGTCAGTACAGAGCCTGACATGGGGCTTGAACTCACGAACTGTGAGATCACGACCTGAGCCCAAGTCGGACACTTAACTGACTGAGCCATCCAGGCGCCCCTCCATCCTCTTCTTTAAACCCTAAGCCTGTGTTAACCCCCAGGTTCTGAGGAGACACTGGCGAGTTGCAATGAAGGGATGAGATGAGTTAGTGAGGATTTTTTTCCCTTTGGATTTGGTTTGTTTTTACAAATCCGTAATGTAAACGCCATTTACTAGCTCCCAACTTTTAAATCAATCTATACGTAAACTTTTGTTACAAACAAAACATAGGTATTGTAAGGACAGGTCTGAATCAAACTGACTCTGACCTAGGAGGCCTAAGTGTCAGCTTCTCAGACCACCCTTGTAACGCCCAATCAGGAAAGACCAGCTAACACCTTTAACATTTCTAAGGGCGGGCCTAAAGATGGAGGTTAAGACTAGTCACGCCCTACGTGAGGGTCCCGGGTCCACTCTGTAATTGGTTAAAGTTACTGTCAATGATGTGATGCTATAGTGATTGGACCCCTGTACCTGTGTCACGATTTCCTGTAACTCCCCCTTCCCAAACTCATAAAAGGGCCTGCCCCGCCATGTTCGGGGCTCGCTCCACGTGGATCCAGTGTGTTGTTGAAGTCTGTGAGCCCGAGTTTAGGCTGGCCGGGCCTAAATTCGTAATAAAGCCCTTTGCTTTTGCATGCGTGATTCGGCCTCCCTGGCGTTTTCTGGGTTTTGGGGGTGATAATAAAATCTGGGTACAACAGTATCAACTTGGACACGTAAAAGAAAAGATTCAGTAGAAAAAGATGCTGGGGAGGTGGAAGAAGAGAATGAAGGAGAAGAAATAGAATATTCTCATCCTGAGTTGAGAGATCCCGCTGAAAGCCGATGAAAGAGAAAGACAAGGCAATGAATATAAGCACTTGAAGTTGAAGGATAATAAATATAAGCTCTCTTAAAAATGATAATTACCGTCAAAATCAAACAAAGACCCTGACCACAATGCTTCTTTCTCCCAAGGAAGGTCTTAAGGGTTCATCAAAAAATAAATATGTGACATCATGTCAGCTTGTTTAATGGGCAGGCAAGCCAACTGGCCCACCCTACTTACATTAGTCCTTCCTCTTATTCCTTTTTTTCTTAAATGACAGCAACAAAATGAGGAACAAAAATAACGACAAACCACCCAAAACACACGTCCAGTATATTATTTGGAGATATGGAAGTAATCAACAATGACAACTAAAAAAAAAAGTTTGGGGTCAGGAGTGAGACAGAGGATGACAGCTTTTCATTATGTCTTTTATGAACTTTTTTTTTTAAACCATAGCTTACACTGAATAAAGCTGAAAGACCATGGAGTCATCCACTTATCTGAAGCCCCATGGTTGCCAGGGCAAAGGACGATACCACAATGGGTAGCTGTCTCTGACAAGATGCTCAGTAGGACCCAGTTCAAGTCCTGCTGACAGCGGCCTGGGGACCAGCGTTGTAGAGTCTGCACCCCTTGTCAGTGCCTGGCCTTTTCCCTTGCTGCCCACCTCACCCTCACCCTCACCTTCTTCAGGTGCCCTTGACATTTTAACCCACTGATTTTTAAACTCGGGTACACATTAAAAGCACTTTAAGGGGTGCCTGGGTGGCTCAGTCAGTTATATACCCAACTTCGGCTCCGATCACAATCTCACGGTTCATTGGTCCAAGCCCTGCGTCAGGCTCTGTGCCGACAGTTATCTTAGAGCCTGGAGCCTGTCTTCGGATTCTGTCTCTCTCTCTCTCTAACCCTCCCCTGCTCACGCTGTCTCTTTCTCTCAAAAATAAATAAAACATTAAAAATGATTTAAAGCACTTTAAAATCCCAATGCCTTAAGAAAATAAGATAAGCCACAGACTGGGAGAAAATATTTGCAGAAGACATATTGATAAATAACCTGATTAAAAAATGGGCCAAAGGCATTGACAGCTCATCAACGAAGATACACCTATGGTAAATGAGCATATGAAAAGATGTCATTATATGTCATTAGGGAAGCACAAATTAAAACAACCACCACCCACTTATTAAAATGGCCCAAATCTGGAACACCGACAACACCAAATGCTGGCGAGGATGTGGAGCACCAGAACTCCCGTACATGCTGGTGGTGGTGCCCAATGGCACAGCCACTTGGGAAGATGGTTTGGTCATTTATTACAAAACTGAACATATTCGGGGCGCTTGGGTGGCTCAGTTGGTTAAGCCTCCGACTTCGGCTCAGGTCATGATCTCATATTCATGGGTTAGAGCCCCACGTCGGGCTCTGTGCTGACAGACAGTTCAGAGCCTGGAGCCTGCTTCCGATTCTGTGTCTCCCTCTCTCTGCCCCTCCCTGCTCATGCTCTGTCTCTCTCTCTGTCTCAAAAATAAATAAAACATTAAAAAAAATTTTTTTTTAAAACTGAACATATTCTTATCATATGAGCCAGCCATCTTGCTTCTTGGAATTTACCCAACGGAGTTGAAAACTTATAGCCACACAAAAACCTGCACACAGATGTTGACAGCAGCTTATTTGGAACTGCCAAAACTTGGAGGCAACCAAGGTGTCCTTCAGGAGGTAAGTGGGTGAATTAACTGTGGTCCATCCACGCAACAGAATCTTATTCAGCACTAAAAAGGGATGAGCAGACACCCCCCTCTCCCCAGGCAAAGGGAAGCCGTCAGGAGCACAATAGTCCAAGACCCCCTCCAGGCTCACTATGAAGGCGCAAGCCTGAGGCTGACTGATTACCAACACCTCCTGGCACGGTATCAATCAAAGAGAGGCCCCTGGGGGTGTGACTACTGCATGTTGAATCCGTTACAACATTCTGTGCCACATTGGATCACATACCCAGCATCATCTCACTCCTGAAAACGGACAAAGGTAATCAAATGAGGGGCATCTGTTCTGTCCAGGGAGGCCATCCTTCAAAAAGGAGTTCTACTTAACGCTTCAGTGTGTTTACATTTATAGGGTGAGACTGCTCCTGAAAAAACCTTCCTGATCATCCTGGCTACTTGAGTTTTGGCAATTTCTTGCAGCTTTTCTTCACTAAATGTGTTGGGTGGTTGTTCTACAAAATAAGATAAAGGGAGGAAGGCAGAATGCATAAAACCAGCAACGGTTTTCTAAACCAAATCTGGAGTCATTCTTCGTAATTTAATTTAGAATGATCAATTGAGCAATCAGCCGAAACTTATTCCCTAAAGTCCCCTGGGGAAGAATTCTTCGGCTCTGGTGCGTGGGCTGGCCTTTACAGTCTTCTTTCCAAACACACAATAATGTGATTTCGGCTGACAACCACATAACAGCCAAACAGTGGGAAAAGTAATCAGCAAATTCATTAATTAGGATACTGCTTACATCTCTTCTTTAATGGTTATCATTTACTTGTTTTATTATTTTAATCCTCTGCCTTTAAAAAAATTTTTTAATGTTTATTTATTTTTGAGAGATGGAGATAGAGTGTGAGTGGGAGAGGGGCAGAGAGAGGGAGACACAGAATCCGAAGCAGGCTCTCAGCACGGAGCCGATACAGGGCTCAATCTCATGAACCGTGAGATCATGACCGGAGCTGAAGTCGGACCCTTAACAGACTGAGCCACCCAGGCGCCCCATCCTCTGCCTTTTGTTAAAATCACTAATGGTTGTTAGTATAACCTATTACGTTTGGAGGGTGTCACAAATATATTTTCTTCTACATGTTAAAGTGTAAATATCAAGTCTGAAAGGTTCTCAAAGGTAATGTTGCAGATATGTTTTTAAAAATCCTATAGGAAACCAAATACGCACAATGGAGAACTACTCATAATTACTGAACACTTACAAGACAGACACTGGGCTTTGCTACTTAATTTACTCCATTTATTGTAAAATGCTAACCACTTCATTACAAAGACGATCAATGAGAGAACTGAACCTGATTATTAGGTAATAATTAGTCCATTTTATTTCTAAATTTTATTTATATATTATTGAAAGAATCTTGAGTCACAGAGATAAGTGATGGCAAATGTGTAACAGCTTTTCTTTTTAGTAGTTCACATTGACAATCTCAAGTTATTTTTAAGTCAGGAGAAGCCAGAATAAACTTTGAGATGAGCTAAAAATAAAATTAACACACCAAGGGTTTCACCATGTTAAAATCTGAGAAACAACCCATTTGAGTGTGGGGTTTGGGGAGGGGGTTATAATTCTTTTTTAAAAAGTTTTTAATGTTTATTTTTGAGAGACAGAGACAGAGTGTGAGTGGGGAGGGCCAGAGAGAGAAAGAGACACAGAATTTGAAACAGGCTCCAGGCTCTGAGCTGTCAGCACAGACTCGACGTGGTGCTTGAACTCAGGAACAGGGAGACCATGACCTAGGCTGAAGTCAAATACTTAACCGACTGAGCCACCCAGGCGCCCCTATAATTCTTAAAAGAAATTAAAAATATACTTCAAAATAAGTTCAAGTCAAATATCTATGCAACAGCAAAGCACCTTTCAAACACAGGTTAAAAACTGCAAATCTATATGAACTTCCTTTTTCTTTAGAGATGAAAAAATCAGGGGCGCCTGGGTGGCTCAGTCGGTTAAGCCTCCGACTTCAGCTCAGGTCAGATCTCATGTTCGTGGGTTCGAGCCCCACATCAGCTGTGCTGACAGCTAGCTCAGAGCCTGGAGCCTGCTTCCGGTTCTGTGTCTCCTTCTTTCTCTGCCTCTCCCCCTCTCATGCTCTGTCTCTCTCTGTATGAAAAATAAATAAAACATTAAAAAAATTTTTTTAATAGAAAAGAAAAAATCAAGGCCCCAAAATGGTGGGGAAGACATCCAAATTCCATATACGGATTTAGTGACGGAACGAGATTACAACCAATTTCTCCTCATAATATGTCCCTGCCACGTTTTATGTTCCATGTTTCAGAGACAGAATGCGTTAAGGGGATTTTTTAGGAGAAGCGGCTTCTTCAGGGTCTTCAGTGAACTAGTGAAAATATGGAGTCTGATTTTGTGTGTACAAACCGGACTTCTCATCTCAACCAACATTTTTTTTTCAGGTGCAGCTCATGTCATTCTCCTGAAATTGACAAATAATAATTTAAGGCAATAGCAAAGTTAAAAAACGCCACCACCAATCTGTGGATGTGCAAGAAATTTGCTACAGGACATTAGCCTTTTTCTTATTTATTATTATTATTTTTTTGAGACAGCATGCCTGAGCAGGGGAAGGGCAGAGGGAGAAGGAGAGAGAGACTCTTAAACAGGCTCCACACCCAGTTCGAACTTCTCATGAGGCTCCATCTCACCAAGATCTTCATCTTGAGATCATGACAAGAGCCGAAATCAAGAGTCAGATACTTTACCGCCTGAGCCACCCAGGTGCCCCATCAGCCTGAATGTCGTCCCTTCTTTTCAGGATGCTTAGCCACTAACACATTGGTTATGTAGTGTGTGTGTGTGTGTGTGTGTGTGTGTGTGTGTGTGTGTGTGTGTTAAGGACAATGGAAGGGTTGAGGGTAACCACAATTCCTGCTCCTATGGCAAGGTCGTTCATGACTTTTCTGTAAACAAAAAGAAAAATGTTCTGGGAACCAGAGACGATTGAGATTAGGGTATAAATCCAAGTTTCCTTGGTGTAACACTCTAGGTGGCACAGCTAGGCCCCTGAATGGCCACACGGCTGGTGTGGCCCCCAAGGGGTGTAAAAAGCCCATTTTGTTCATTTCCGTTAAAACATCTCATTGCCATAGGGACCTCTCTATTCCCAGGGTGGTGGTTGGCACTTGCCCTTTCCTCTTACACATGCGCATGCATAAAGATCAAGTATGTACTTGGATGTATACAAATAACACTGGGCTCTGCCCACAGTTCCCAAGATGAATCATCTTTCTCTAATTCATTTCCAGAACAAAAGGTTTGTGACACATTTGAACTGCTTCTATTAGGAAGACAAAAGAATGTGAGGTGGCTATAAACGCCAGACCCTGACAGTAGTTCAGACTTCTGTCAGTTGATATCAGGGAGAATTATTAGCAACAGAGTGAGCTGTATATAAATAGCATAGATTTCCCAAAATAGAGACCCCATTCTGCTCTTGGGGGGGTTCCTAATGGGATATCCTGCCAGGTGAGCTAATCAAAGGAAGGAATTCTCAACCATCCCGATGCCCAAGTGGGAAGGACTAGTTGGATTATGGTACATCACCCAATGAAGGAGAAGGTAAGGACATTTAAAGATACTGGAAAATATGCATCATTTAGCAGTGGGTGATAAAAGGTTACTAACGATGCCAAATATGATCCCCTTTTTATCTTAAAATTGTATAGAAAAGATGCTGGAAGGGTAATCTTTTAACATTTTGATGGTTACCTACAAGTGGTAGATTACATTTCCCCCTTATAATGTCCTGTGTTTTCTGTGACTCTCATTTTACAAACAGAAAAAAAAATTAATAAAGGAATAGTGGTCTCACATTGAGATGACATCTTCCCCCATCCCCCCTCAACCTCCCTCAGTAGAACACCAAACTCTCAGAGCACACTTACGAACGACTATGGAATTAAGTTCTTTCAGGGTGCAAACTCCACACAGAAAAAAGCAGATGACAAATCCCTATCTCAGGATATAGTTGATTCGGCTCAAGTGTAAAAATGTCTGCTTTCCAGGTTCACTCTCATTTCCAATCACCAAGCATGGCACCAGCCTTTAGGTAATGACTTTCGTTTCTTTACGGTTGCTTACTTTTCTACCCAGGGGCCAAGGCTGAGCATGTGTTTTCGTCCATTCCCCGGATATCTGGAGGGGCAAGGTCAATTCAGGTCTGGGCAGCCGGGTACTCCCATCTGATTCAGGAGGCAGCCATCCTCTACCACCCATCTGCCACCTCCGAGATGCTCCCGCGGTGTGCCCACAGGGGGCCCTGAGCGGCTTCCTCCTCTGCAGAGGTCTGCAGATCAGCAGTCCTGGCTCTGGCTGCTGGCCCCGTGGGTGACAAGAGAGTTGTTTAGTGTCTTGGAGCCTCAGCTCCTTGTCCAAAGAACGGGGACCTTTGAAGCCTTCTCTCAGGCTGGTCTAAAGGTCAAAGACAGCACACTCCTGGAGTTCTGCTTAGTGCCTGACAGGTAACAGGCGCTCGGTCAACAGCGGCTGCTAGAACCACTATGACGTTGCTGCAGATTCTCAGGTCTTCTTTCCAGGACTTCATCTCTCTCTAAAACGGCTCCTATGTTTCTTTTCATGTTCACTCCACCAAGCTGGGGCCGTTTCATGAACTCAACAGTGCTAAATTAATGCTTCCATTCTCCTGGTTGCTTTTACGTAGCTCACCCCTAGCCTTCCATGACTCTGGAAAGTGGGCTCCCAGGAAGGAACACGAGAATAAACACATGCACAGAAGCAGGGGGCCCGAGTTGTTGTGCATGAAAAGCACTGATGCTTCAGCCATTCCACCACCAAGGGAACGAGAGGCCGCCTTCCTTGGGGCAGAAGGATAAATTCACATTTGAAAGGCAAGCTAACATCCTTGTATAAAATGTGTCATGCAAGTCTGAGGGATTGTGATTTATCATAATATTTTTCTAAGACTTCAAGAAGTCCGGCATTAACTCAAGGACTATAAACCATGCCACAAGCGAGCTAAAATGAGGGAGAGATTTTTTTTTCCACTCTAGAAATAGCTGCCAAACAGACAGATTCCACCCAGTGCTCACTTGCCTGTTGCCAAGAGCATCACATCTCATCATTAGCCAGGACTAAAGGGATGAACATGAAGTCAGAACTGTCAGGGAGGGGAAGGACCCCAAATTAACAGAGTGCCTACACTCCCAAGCAGTAGGGCCGGAGGTGGGGCTCTATCCCATGAACCGCGAGATCATAACCTGAGCCAAAATCAAGAGCCTGAGGCTTAACTGACTGAGCCACCCAGGAGCCCCAGGGAGATCAGGTCTTTAAAGAGGTGATTAGGGTCAAATGAACTGCTTCTGGGTGGGTCCTAACACAATATGATGTGTGTCCTTCCAGAAAGAGGAGGTAGGACACAGACATGCACGAATGAGCAGAGGAAAGACCCAATGAGAACACAGCAAGTGGCTGTCTGTAAGCTCAGGGGAAAGGCCTCAGGAGAAACCAACCCTGCCTATATCTTGACCTTGAACTTGTAGCCTCCAGAACTGTGAGAAAATAAATGTCTGTGGAATTTTGTTACGGCAGCCCAAACAAACTGATACATCTCAGTGTAGACAGTATTCCTATTTTACATAGGGGAAAACAGGTATATAGGAGTAGCCTAGTTGGGACCGCACAGCTGGTAAGTGACCCAGTCAGTCCTCAAGCTAGATCTATTGGACTCCAAAGCCCAGTCTCTGTCTTCTCCTCTAGCTGGTGAAGGGTGGGGACTTTGAAGCCAGTGTTCCTGGGTTTGAATCCCAGCTCTGTGATTCCCTGGCTCTGTGGCTTTGAGTGAGTTGCTCGACTTCTCTGTGCCTAAGTTTCAACATCTGTAGAAATGGAGCCACGGTAATCCTTACTTTGCATGCTTGTACAGGTGA
The DNA here is from genome assembly GCA_004023845.1 of Helogale parvula. Classification (NCBI taxonomy): domain Eukaryota; kingdom Metazoa; phylum Chordata; class Mammalia; order Carnivora; family Herpestidae; genus Helogale; species Helogale parvula. The sequence continues at coordinate 49,128 of PJEM01004919.1, forward strand.
TTAACGAATTTTAAAATGAACTATAAAATATGTGAAATAACACAAAGTACATACATTGGTCTCTGCACCCAGTTCCTGCCAGTATTTTGTCTTGGATCCTAATTCCTGCTGTAGAACTCTTAAAACCTTGTAATTCCATGAGTGATCAGAGTTATTTCTTGTTCTAATGAGGCAACCCACTCTTGGTGAAGCCTGTCTCCTGAAAGGGAGCTGGTCACCAGCAAAACCAAGCCACGATTAGAGGTTTGGAACTTTTGGCCCCAGCTCCCGTTCTCTACAGGGCAGAGGCGCCAGAAGGGGAGTTAATGACCGATCATGCCTACCTGATGAAACCTCCATGGAATCGCACAAGTACGGGGTTTAGAGAGCTTCCAGTTTGGTGGACAAGAACACACCCACCAAGCTCTGCAGGGACAGAAGCTCCTGTGTTCGGGACCCTTCTAGACCTCACTCTCGGTAACTTTCCATCTGGCTGTTCATTCCTATTCTTTAACAGCCTTTGTAATAGCAGAAGTCCTGTTTTCCCGAGTTCTGCAAGAGGCTCTAGAGAATGAATGGAACCCAAGTAGAGACACGTGGGGATTCCTGATTGACAGCAGTGATCAGAAGTACAGGTGACAACCTGGACTGGAATGGGGGTCTGGAGTGGGGGGCGGCCTTATGCGACTGAGCCCTTCCCCTGTGGGATCTGACCCCAGCTCCAGGTGAATGGCGTCAGAATTCAATTGTAGGACATCCTGCTCAGGTTTCAGAATCGGTCAGTGTGGAGGGGAACCTTCCTCTGCCCCACATCTGGCATCAGAAGTGTTGTCAGTAGAATAAAGGAAACACTGCATTTTTCCTAGACGATGTAAAATCCTTGGCGTTTGATACATGGCAAGTGCCCAATGAAAGTTGGCTAATATTATTACTACTATCATTATCACCATTATGATTACTATTACCAGAATTCTTACTGAAGGATCCTTAATAATCTTGCCCAAACTTCTCATTTTATAAAATCACTCAGTAAAGTGAGGCCCAGATACGGGGAATATCTTGGAAGGTCCCAGAACCATGTAACCCAGGTCCAATGTTCTGTCCATTGTTTGGTGGGGGCTCAACATAACAAATGTTTGGCTGCAGGGTTTAGTTTCCAATGGCTTTTATGGTAATGGGGTGTGTAGTGGATTAAAGGCAGTCAGGAGGCTGGGACAGGCTTGGGGACTGCGACCCTTGGCCTTGGATTCCCATCTGCACCCAGAGACACTCCCGCATGGCACCTGTCACTCTGAGCATCACTTCAAGGGTGCTCAAACGCTGACCTGTGAAAGCACGTAAGGACACAGGATGCTACTGCATGGGATTCAAAACAAAAAAGAGCAACTCCTGAAAATCCTCGTGGGCCAAAGGGCAGAACAGAAGATACATCTTAGGTCAAGACGCTAAAAATTAAGGAGATTCAGAAACATCGAAAGATTCTCACAGAAAAGCGATTGGTGGATGTGGCTATTGATAGATCTTTAGGAGTTTGCTGAAAATAGGGCACAGCAGACACGCCACAAGGAATGTTTTATGTGACTGTGCTATGTCATGAACCGTCGCATGGGGCCCAGCCAGAAGGGCAGCCTCTGCCTAAGAGAAGAGGGGACAAGCCAAGCCAGCAGTTACACCTGCTCACGGAGCTCCAGGACCAACAGGAACTGGAGCTGTTCTGCAGAAGCATCTAGGCCTTCCCGCATGGACGAGACCACGGGGCCTCGTCAACCAGACTGAGGCATGGAGTCTCCTAACAGCAATGGAAAGTCACTGAATGGTTTTAATCAAGAGACCACGAGGTGGCATTCATAGTTTGTAAAGACAATTCCATGATGTCCAGAATGCACTGGCAGGGCAGGGAGGCACTCTGGCTAGGAGCTTTTGGGGTAGTTCAGGGCACTGATGATAGCACAGTGGGTTAGGATGTGCTGGTGAGTATGGAAACAAAGGCAGAGATATGAGAGATATTTGGTATGTAAAGTCACCAAGCATGGTGAACACCTGGAATGTGCGGGAGGAAGGGAAGAAGAGGGGATCACAGATGAACCCCAGGTTCCTGGCTTATACTACCAGACAGACAGGGATGTAGCTTCAGAGACAAGGATCCCCGGGCAAGGGACAGGCTCCAGGCTTGGTCTTAGAATCACTGTTTGAAGCTATGTGACATCCACAAGGTGACGGTGATGGGAGGCACTGACATTTGCTGAGTAGTCACTCTGTGCTGAGTGCTCTCTGAGGTCCTGGCAATAAAACAATCAACAGAACAGACTCCCTGTCCTCAGCTGGCTGGTGCGCAGCGTTGGCCACACACTGGAATCACCCGTTTGTCTGATAACCAATGATGCCTGGATCCCATCTGCAGGAGCCTTCAGTTAATTGGGTGTCAGGGTGTTTAAGGGCTCCCCTGGTGGCTCTGGGGTGCAGTCAGGGCTGAGAACCACTGCTCTGGAGTGTGCGAAACCCAGTGTGGCTTGTCTCTAATCACGTGCAACTGGCAAGTTGAAAGACTGAAGACCCTTGGCCTTAAGGATTTAGAACAGAAAAACTAAAGCACAGGATGTAATAGGAATACTATTATTTGGAAACTAATTCAAAATAAATTCATCCTTAGTCATTCCTGATTCCTAGTCGTCCCCTGGTCCCTTATAAAGAAGTGAGCCCGGGTGTCTCAGATCATAGAGTTTCTTCCACAACACACAGAAACCTCTCTTATGCCCGTGGAGTAACGGCCGTGGATGACAGGTGATCCCATCTCTAAGAGCTGGTGTTCTCCTACAAAACCTAAGTCAAATATGACACAAGGCAAGATGTAATCCAGGCTAATAATCAAAGAACAAAATAAACACCAAGAAGTATCAGAAGCAAGGGACTCTTAGTGTTTTGCTCCTCTTTCTAAGTTACTACAATGGACCACTCAGATTTCTCCCTCCCGGAACTGAACGCATCTTGCCCTTGAACTCAGTCTGAGAGCACACATTCCTCAATTTTCCTGGAAAGAAAAAAAAAACCAGACAGCCAGGCTGAAAAAAAGTTGTCTGTGCCAGGCAAACAACACCTCAACAAGTGTGCCGGGCGATGGGTCACCACACCCTCTTCAGGAGCAGCCCCAGCACTGCTCAGAGGGTGTCCGCTCATCTCTGCTGCTCGCTGGTGGGAAGGGAGGTGCGGGGTTCCTTAAGCCCATTTGGAAAAGAGACAAAGGATGTATCTGGGAGAAACAAAAAGGCGGATCCGTCTGGAAGCGACAAGCATCTGAAAAAAAAAACAAATCCTGAACTTCAGCCTTGAAAACTACTGTCCAACCCCTGCCCCTAATTCAAACTGTATGTTTACTGCCCAGTGTTTCCTGGTTCTTCCTAATGCCCTCATGTCATTATGAGCAAAGCCACACCCCACTGGGAATAGGGCAGACTGTGCTCCACCTTAGGATGGAGAGCTGGATGACGGACAGACAATTCCGGTCTCGAGATTCTCCAGAAGTGACCACAAATACAATCAAACCCGCCTGGCATTTCATCACTGCCCATCTTGACTGTCCTGAGGAGACTCATGAGGGTTATTAGACGGAGCTCCTGACTTCGAGGACTTTAGAGAAAGAGTTAAAGATTTTTAGATTTTATCCCTTCATCCATGTGAAGCCACTTAGGGTTTCTGGGGGATACGATCAGGGAGTAACCTGGGAGCATCATGGCCAAGTATCTTGGCCTTGTAAGTCACTAAACAAAGGAAGGCCACTGACAAGAATCAAACACTCAGAAGCGCAGTGTTATCGAGTATACTAGGGAGGCACTAGAACATTCTCTGAGCCTGTGTGTGTTATATTTCAGTCACTAGAGTACTTGCTCACCGCTACGGGAGGCAGAACATCTAACACTGACCCTTCTGTCACAAGAGCTCAGGCTCGGGCTGCCCTCACTGGGCTCAGCTGTGGCTTCCTGGGAACAGCTGTCCCATCCTGGGCAGCCCCAGTTGCCAGGCAACAAGTCCAGACACACAGATGTGACTTCTTCCTAAAGATTTCCGGTGAAAGGGATCCCCCAGTGCCCATGAGGATCGTCTAGGCTGGAGGACTTCCTGTGTCCTTCCCATCCCTCACCTCTTCCCTCGCCGCAGAACAGAGAAGGGCTGAGGTGATTTCTCCACCAGAGAGACACCTGGGACAGATGAGGCGTGTGACTTAGACACATCCATTTCCTTACTGCCCCAGGGACCCAGGTGTAGAACCATAACCTGTTCATGCTTTCATTAAGTGACTCCGTCAGTTCCATAGGTGACAATAATAATAATAAATCTATGGACACCCTAGGCATTGTACTGGACACCATGGTACGTATAAAAAAACCAAGCTAGATCCAGTGTCTGTCCTCAAAGAATGACTGAAGTCCAGAAAGTGCTTAATATAATTGACAAATACCCATAATGAGAGACAGAATATGACAGAATGTCAAAGAATCCTAGAGAAGCGGTTGAGGGAAATACCAGAGGCACAAGGGACACCGAGTGACTCATTCCACAGGGAAATATTAGGGATGCTAGATTCTGACAATCCATAGAAAAACTGCAAATCTAATTATGTGGAAATCAAACAAAGAAGTGTCTTGAAACAAGAAAAATTTACTTCTCCTGAATGAACAGAAAAGCACAGGCGGACGTGCTAACACAGGGCTGCCGCTCCCCCACCAGGGCAGCCTGCTGGCTCTCGAAGACCCCCACAGTAACGGGGCAGCGAAGCCCCGGCTGTTACCATTTGGGGCCACAAGACGACTGATGGAAAACCACTCAGCTGGTGCCCGAGAGGAGGGGCAGTCCCAGGAGGCAGCCGCTTCAGGACATCTAGCCCAGGGCCATCTAAAACCTCACTTTGTCCCCTCAGCAGCGTGAAATACCTGGCAGGTTTGACACTGTGGGGTCCTGACTGGAAAGGTGACAAGCCCCTCCAGACCACTCCAGCACCCCGCCAACACCCGATGACCCCTTCCTCACAAGGTTACCCACAGATGTCAACAGCAAAGAACAGCTAACACTGACAGAGCACTTTCAAAGTTCACTTTGTGCTTTTACAAACATCCCTGAGTCTCATAACATCCCTGAGTGGGGAGGCGCTCTGACATGTGTCCTGCCAATAAGAGTTTCTGTTGGATGATCTCCTACTGTGTCCAGGGTCTATCCGCAAGCACATTCCATTCAAGCAACTGCTCCAGCGTTGGCTCCGGCATCTTCCTTGCCTCCTTCTCCAGGATGGACACTGTGAGAGCCAACGGTTTTCTGCTCTGAGAGGACCTGCTATCCCTCTCTGGGCCACAGGAGAGTTAAAATAACAATTAAAGGGCATCAGAAGGCAGTGTCTGAGTGAGTATCAAATAACAGGCAGATGTTGATGCCAAATGAGCTCATGGGACAGAGAAAGCGCTGGTCTGGCTGGAGCAGGAAGCCACAAGGTACCAGAGGGTCTCTGAATGATGTCTAGCACTTAGCAGAAACTCAATCTTTTTTTTTTTTTAATAGTTGATCTTCATTACTCACGTGGTTATATTCTATGAAGTCCCCACCAACGCTGAATAAGTGGTTACAGAACCACCACTCCCAGGGGGAAATACAGGGTTAAGTTACTTTGAGGCGCTGACCAAAACAGTGGAGCAGCCTCACATCCACTTCGGTGAATTTCCTCTTCTGTTTTCTGGAGGTGCCATACTGTTGATTCATGAGCACTGAACTCACAGTCAACAGCACTACAAGGCATGCCTGAAGGATGCTCATCTAACACGTTATTTTCTCTGTCAGGCACATCGCAGCCTTCTTGTGTTTAAGAACATCAGATAGCACTTCAACTCAACGCTTAAGGCCATTTTGAACAGTGAAACTGTCAGCAAAAAAAGCACACAAATGCACAAGCATCGCACTAAGCAGACCATGGAAAGAAGGCTTGTTCACAATACGAGAGCTCCAACAGGAAGGCAGGACATGGCCTTGTTGGATCTCAGCTGTGAACACGTACATCGGGTGACTTAACTTTTTGGCCGTTCTGTTCTGCACATGTTCACAGCTAGCAGTGAAAGCACTATGAGGACTGACGTTCTGGGGTCACAAATAAATATTAGTGGATGGTGAACTGGCAAATAGGGGAACTGTGAATAATGAGGAGCGGCTGTACTTCGTTCCAGAAGGGATGTAAGGAAAGGCACTTGGTCCATGTCTGTGGAATTGACAAATGAGGCTGTCAGGTAGAGAAAACCAACATGGAGGCCAATGAAGTGGGAATGAGAAGCTGGTTCTGCATAAGGGAGTGACAAAAGGGACATGACCGGCAAGACAGGTGTGGTCAGATGGGGGAGGGCTGTGTTAGTCAGCATTCACTGAGAATCTGGAAGGTGCAGGACCAGAGAGGGGCAGGATTTCAGGACCGTAAAGGATGAATCAGGAGAGGATGCGGTAGACAGACAGGTCAGGCCAGCACCTAGACCCAGGGGACCTCCGGATCCCCTGGATGGAGATAACAGGCTGGTCTAGAGGGAGCGAGAGGAGGAAAGGGCTCGGTGGTGTAAGCCCCCCAAGTCTTAGTATCCATACAAAAGGAATGGCGCCAGGAGCTGGGATCCAGGCAGGTCTTCCCCAACTCCATGCTCTGGCTCCCTTCTGTGAACTCCTAGGGCTCCTCCTCATCTGAGGAGACCAGTCCAAAAAAACATTGCTTAGACTGATGTCAAAGAGCTTACTGCCTATCTTTTCTTCTAGGAGTTTTATGGTTTCAGCTCTTACATTTGGGTCTTTAAGCCACTGTCAGTTGGTTTTTCTGCATGGTGCAAGAGAGTGGTCCAGTTTCATTCTTTTGCATGTGGCTGTCCAGTTTTCCCAGTATCATTTGTTGAAGAGACTGTCTTTTCTAATTGTATATTCTTGCCTCCTTCACTGTAGATTAGTCGGCCATACAGGTGTGGATTTATTTCTGGGCTCTCTATTCTGTTCCATTGGTGTAGGTGTCTATTTTGTGCCAGAATCATACTGTTTTGATTACTATAGCTGTGTAGTAGATCATGTGGATATCTGGAATTGTGATACCTACAGTCTTGTTCTTCTTTCTTAAGACTGCTTTGGCTATATGGGGGCTTTTCTGGTTCCATAAAAACTTTAGGATTCCTTGTTCTGGTTCCATGAAAACTGTCATTGTAATTTTGACAGGGATTGAATTAAATCCATAGACTGCACAGCAAAGGAAACCATCAGCAAAATCAAAAAGCAATCTACTAAATGGGAGGCAATATTTGCAAATCATACATCCAATTGGGGATTCACAGGCAAAATACATAAAGAGTTTACACAACTTAACATTAAAATAAAAAAAAACCTGATTAAACAATGGTCAGAAGACTGGAATAGACATTTCTCCAAAGAAAACATCCAGATGGCCAATAGGCACGTGAAAAGATAGTCAGCATCATTAATCATCAGGGAAATGGAAATCGGAACCAGGAGATACCACCTCACACCTGTCAGATTGGCTACTATCAAAAGACAAGAAATAACAGTCACTGGCAATGATATGGAGAAACGGGAACCCTCACACCACTGTCAGCGGGAATATAAACTGGTGTGGCCACCGTGGAAAACAGTATGGAGGTTCCTTGAAAATGAATTACAATCCAGCAATTGCATTTCTGGCTATTATGTGAAGACAATGAAAACACCAACTGGAAGAGAATGGACCCCTATGTTCACTGCAGCTTTATTTATAACAGCCAAGATATGGAAGCAACCTAAGTGTCATGAAAAATGCATTATGTATATGTCTGTATGTATATATGAAATTAAAAAATGTCATGAAAAATGAATTATATATGTATATGTGTAGATATGTATACACATATCTACACACATACATACATACACATACACACAATGGAATATTATTCAGCCATAAAAAAGAATTAAATCTTGCCATTTGTGACAACATGGATGGACCTAGACGGTACTATGCTAAGTGAAATGAGTCAGACAGAGAAAGACAAACACTGTATGATTCCACTTACATATGGAATCTAAAAAATAAAACAAAGTAAAGTGGAAACAGACCCCTAGATACAGGAAATAAATTGTGGGTTACCAGCAAAAGAAGGGGCTGTGTGGGGTGAATCAGCTGAAGGGGATTAGAGGTACACACTTCCAGTAAAAAATAAATAAATAACGAGGATGCAATGTACACACATGGAATACAGCCAATAATACTGTAATGACTTTGTGTGGTGACAGATGGTAACTAGGCTTACCATGGGGATCATTTTGTAACGTATAAAAATATCAAATCACTATGATGTATGCCCCAAACGAATAGGATATTGGATGTCAATTACACTTCTATTAAAAAAACAAACAAAGTCTCTGACCTGCTGGTCTGATGCCAGAGCCCTCGGCCGTAACCAGGGACCCGGCAGCTCTTGCTTACTCAGTGCAGAATCCTTGCAGCTTGGGACCAGCCTGGGCATCCGAGTGACTCCAGAAATATAAGTGAATGATGTTCAGCTCTGACCTTCTAGGCAAATAGCAGGTGGTACACAAAGAACCCTGTAGCCCCGAGCTCAGTCCTCCCTTCTCCAGCGGCTTCACTCAGGGCCAACTTCAAGGGCGTTTGACCTGTGCAGTCCCCCAGTGCCCCACCCACACTCAGAAGGAACTAACACTTGGTTTAACGCTCTGCTGTGTGGAAAGTCTTAACGCTTTTCAAACAAGGGGCCCCGCATCTTCACTGTAGACTGGGCCCCTCGAATTCCACAGCTGGTCCTGCCCCCGACTCCCCGATCTCCTCTCCCACAGGGCACTTTGCTGTTGGCCAAATCCGAGAACCAGAGACAAGTCTGTGCAAGCAGCCACTGCTTTGTTGAAAACTTTCCATCCCAAATTAACACATACATTTCTATCCTGGCTATGGAGCCAACTAATGCGTGTAACTTAATCACACTGTTGTTTGCTCAATCTGGCTGTAAACCGTGTAAACTCCATCCTCCCAGGAGCTTTCGCTACCAGCTGGGGAATTAACGACACACGTCAAGCTCCTTACAGGACTCTCTGAGGATTCTGCTCCAATTTCGGCTCTCAGGATCTCTAACCCAGCGCATGTGGCATGTCAGCATGGAGCGGTGCCTTTCCCTGAAGTGTGAATGTGAGCATCTCCTTATTTTATTATTTCTTTGAGAGCGAGAAAGAGAGAGTTCTAGCAGTGGGAGTGGGGGGGAGAGAGAGAGAGAGAGAGAGAGAGAGAGAAGCCCAAGCAGGCTCTATCCTAACACCACAGAGATGGATGTGGGGCTCAATCCCACCAACCATGAGATGGTGACCTGAGCCAAAATCAAGAGTGAAACGCTTCCCGACTGAGCCTCCCAGAGGCCTCCTGAGCACCTACTCTTAAAAAAAGTCCCCACAGATCGGAAACAATGAGGCCAAACAACGAAACTCTAATCCCACACTGGTTCTATCCTTCCACACGAGGCACAGACAGCACTTAGGTTCTGAAATCTCTTCTCATAAAGTGTTTCCAAAAAAGATAAGGAACATGGATCCTGGGTATAAAATGAAGTTAAAATCAACAAATAGCTAACCGTCCTGGAGCCTTAGTTTATTAATCACACAAATGGATTGAACAACTTATCTAAATTTAATGCCATGGCCAAAGAGAACAGCCGTTGGTGGCTAGTCATGACAATTATGAGGCACAAATACCTCCCACTGCTGAAAGACAGAACAGGGTCCCAAGGAAGATCGTGGGTGAGAGATGGAGAGGCTGGCCGGGTTGTAGGAGACCCGGATTCTGTTACTGATTAGCTCTGGGAGTTGAGTTTATATCACCTCAGTCTCTGGGCCTTGGTTTCTTCCTCTGAAAAACACGGACTTAAAAATATTTGGGGATGGTGAGATTAAATAAGACCTTGGGTCCAGAAAGCCCTTTGTGAAACTTTTAGGTCTTGTTCTAAAACAGAAAATGCTACTTGACCCAGATGTTGCATGTGCTCAAAGGCCCTGAGAAGGTCTACCTTTGATTCTAGTGGATCCCAGGGAAACTGCCCTGCAAGGATTTCAAGAAACTCCAGCTGGGGGAGGCAAGATCAAATTCGATGGAAAGAATTCATACTCCCCGTGGCCTGCCAGCCCTTGGCCTCCGAACGCAATCAGATGCTGGATTTGGAAACAGCCAACCCAATCAAATTCTTCACACTTCTAATTACTTCATGATTTGTATACACATTTTGGCAGTTGCTTCAAGGCTGTTTTATTAATTCACAGATTTTCACTATTTTTGCTTCTCCTTTTGTTGCCAATTAGCTGAGCTGGCTGCCATTTGGCATCTGGGGAGAGCTACAGTGGGAGCCAGGCTTCCTCTTCCCCAGCCCCCACAGTCGGGAGCCTCACCTCAGAGTGAGAGTCAGAGGTCACCACAGGGGACAGATGGGTGGGCGTGGCCTGGAGGGAGCCCGTTCCCCAGTGACGACATCTGTGTCTCCTCCGCTCTGTGTCACTTCTCCCGCTAGCTCATGCCGACCCCATGCACACCCCCAGCCCCTGTGCTCCCACTCAGAATCTAACATCTCAGGGAGGAGGCTGCCATCACTAGATTTGTTTCACTAACTTCATGGAGAGTCTTCCATTAGGCCTCAAGAAATTGGGAGAGAGCACCCTTATCCAGGTCTCTGGTGTGGTCTATAAATACCATCCAAATTTATGGCCAAGCGAGAGCCTGCCCTGGGATCATACCTGGGCAGGGCAGTGCTAGGCAAGGGGTCTGGTTCACGTCCTGGCACTCAGGGGCCTCACCTCACCTCTCTAGAAAGGGGATGAGAGCACGCTCTGTCCTCCTCGCCAGGTTACTGTGAAGAAGAGTGCAGAGCACTGTAAGGGCTAACTACAGGCCATTACAAGCAGGCGACTTTGGTTCAAGGACCATTACAAGCAGATGGCTCAGGTGGGAACACACCCTAGTGGTAGGGCGTTTTGGCTCCATTTCAAAAGCACAAGGATTTCAAAACTGGGTTTTGACATGAGATAGGAAATATGGCTGAAGCCTCTCTTTCCTCTGGAGCCCAGGCTGACCCTGAAACTGGTGGTGGGAAGCAAGAAGGAATGTTCCAGAAGGAAATGCCTGGGGCTTTCACTGGGCCATTGCTATCCATTGTACCCTCCTGAAATGATTTTTGTCAGCTTCCTGCTTTTAGAACGCACCCCGTCAGGGGGAGGTCCAAGCAGGGTCCAGTTGAGGACACACAGCAGGAGGTGAAATGGAAGCCATTTGGCCAAGGCAAGGGGGAAGGCAAGAGTGTGGAGCTGGACTGGTAATTAATGCTCTGCCCTCCTTCCCTCAGCCACAGGGCCTAATGAAAACACCATTTGTCTTGTAGATCGATGGGTGCTGAGGATAGCCAGGAGGCTGGTGTCCCTACTGATGAAGGACATCACACACATGACACGCCAACTAACAATAGCAAAGGTAAGGGAATGGGACAAAGCCTCCTGGGTGGCACAGAGACCTGGGTGCATGAGCGACACTGCTGGTCAAGTCTGTGGTTCTTTTTCAGAATTTCTAGCCACGTTTCATGCCAGCACCTTGGCTCTCCCTTAGCATTCCAGGATTCTGGTCACTCAAGGCTGTTTCCTGACGTCACAGAGGCCAGCCATCCCTGGGGCCAGACCGTGTCTTTTCCAGGGCCAGTCTTTGTTCCTCTTGACTTGCAACTCTGCAGTGCCTTCTCCTGCATACCGAGGCAGCTCGGGGAAGCACAAAGCTGGCTGAGTCCTCCGGGCAGCCCGAGGTCCAACTTCTCACACTGGTGCGAAGTAAGCACAAGTCAGCCAGGATGTGAGTTTTTTTCCAGAAATTTTCAACCCTCCAGGCACTCCAGAAGGTGAATTAGGACACAATTTGGTGCCACAGGCTGAGAGAGAAGACAAGGCTCTCTGGGCCAGCCGTGTGCTTTGACAGAACTTACAGCTGACTCAACACTGGAAGCTCCCATCGGGCGCACTCAAGTGTCATTTTCTGAACACACTGAGGTCCCTGAAGACCCAGAGGCAGCCAGAACTTCCCGGGAGGCTGCTCCGAAGAACATTCCAGATAGGGCCCTCCAGGAAGGACACCTGAATATATTAAAAGGGATTCGTCTTAAAACAATATTATCACCAATGACAGCACCACCACCACCTCTACAAAATTCCTGAGAGCTTATTTACAAGAAGCAAGTAAACCAAGATACAACAAGTTGGACTGAGGCAAAAAAGGGTGCTCATTCTTTACTCCAAAAAGGACGCACCATTGCTACGCTTAAAAAGAAAAACAATAAGAATTGTTTTCTAAAAACATTACATGTTCACCATACAAAAATCAGATAATCAAGGTTAGAAAAACAAAACCAAAAGGATGACCTTAACACCCCGGAAAACCCTGGCTAACATCCTTCTAACATTTGCTGTCCATACATACTAATAACATTTTTTAAAAAAGCAAAATAGAATCATATGGTATAATACCATTTTAAAAGCAATGTACTATAAAAATTTCTGTGAATGAAGAGAATGCTCTATTACTTAAGAGCTCTATAGCATCATCAAATGGAGCATTATAACTTAATGTACAAATCTCTAGGAATGTAACTAGGAAATCCTAATCTGGCTGGTGTTCCTGTATTCTGCTTCCATTTGTACAACAGCCCCTAAAAAAACCCCCAAACACTCATATATTCACTCTTTCTTTCAGCATATGCTAACCACAGGCCTCCTGTGTTCCCATCACTGTGTAAGCACTAGGATACCACAGTAAACCAGGAACCAGGTCTCTACTCTGGTGGAACCTAGACAGCAGTGAGAGCAGACAGACAACACAGAACAAAACAGACTTTTAAAAAAATCAGATTGCAATAGGGCCATGAAGGATATAGAGACGGGTGATATAACGTGTCTCAGGAGAGAGGATTATTTTAGCTGGAAGGCCTCTCTGAAAAGATCATTTGAGCCAATGCCTAAAAGGTAAGGAGGAGCTACTGCATGGCTTGGTCGGTTGAGTGTCTGACTTCAGCTCAGGTCATGATTTCATGGCTTGTGAATTCAAGCCCAGCATCGGGCTCTGTGCTGACAGTTCAGAGCCTGGAGCCTGCTTCCGATTCTGTGTCTCCCTCTCTTTCTGCCCCCACCCCCCCACCCCCACCGCCATGATCTGTCTCTTTCTCTTAAAAGTACATAAACATTAAAAAAATCATAATAAAAAAGATAAGGAATCATCCAGGTGAACAGCTGGAGGAAGAGCAATTCAGGCAGAGAAAATGGTAAGTGCAAAGGCCCTGAGACAGGAAAGAGTTTGGTATAATCAGGAGACTAGGGAAGCTGAAGCAAGACCAGTGTGGGGCGAGGTTGATGAGGCAGACCACACAGGCTCTTGACACTGTGAGGGGTTTTAACTTCATCTCGGTATACCAGGAAGCCACAAAGTATTATGAAGGGGAATGATGTGATCTAATTTGCAAGTTCCCTCTAGCTGATTTCTAAAATGTGAAGAACTGCAGAGAGACAAGAGTGCAGACAGGGAGACCAGTAAGGAAGACCTGGAAGTGGTCCAGGTGGGTGATGACAATGACTTGGACTTGACTGTCAGGGGGTTGCAGGGGGTGGAGAGAGACCCGAGATGCGTTCTGGAAGTGAACGGAGATCTGATGATAGATTCGCTGCAAGAGAAGAGGGCAGGGATCACTAAAGGATTCCTACTGATTTGCTTGATGGGAGGCTGATACACCATTTACAGAGATGGGAGAGTCTGGGGACAAGCATACTGGAGAGGAGTCTCAATGAGTTTGTAGACAAATCTACAGTGCTGCAGAGTGAATTATCATTTTTTTTTTTGAGAGCCGTTCTCTCCCTGGTCCCAAGGAAGTGGGTGCTTCCAGCACTGAGACCTGGCTGGTCTGGGTTCTGCCTCGGGATTAGCCCCTTCCTGACCTGAGACTTCGGGGAACTTACCTCCCTCCACAGAGATTTCCCCCATCTGTGACAAAATAAAGAGAGCAGATGCCCCTTTCGTAACTCCTACAGCTCTCTTTAACGGCTGAGAAATGATGCCCAAAGAGCTATTTCAGCTCCTGGAAAGGAAGAGCACTATACATCATTTTGTTTCCTCTGCTGTCTCCTGAATTAACTAACAGTGTGGATACACCAGATATTTATCTTACGCCAAGGGCTCTGTCTCTGAGCACATAATTCTTTGGGGGACTCTATCTGAAATGATACCATTTATCTGACCATAGCAGTCACTAATTCCTCCCCAAAGATCATTAATTGGCTCGGGAACAGTGCTGTTCACTCACCTTCCAAACGATGCTCTTATTTTATTTTATTTTTTATGTTTTTTATTTTCGAGAGAGAAAGACAGTACAAGCAGGGGAGGGTCAGAGAGAGAGAGGGAGACACAGAATCCGAAGCAGGCTCCAGGCTCTGAGCTAGCTGTCAGCACAGAGCCTGATGTGGGGCTCAAACCCATGAACCCGTGAGATCATGACCTGAGCTGAAGCTGGAAGACGGACGCTTAACCGACTGAGCCACCCAGGTGCCCCGGAAACTCTTATTTTAAAGCCCCAAACCCATATACTTGGCAGTTGGTGGTGGCTGCCACCCAACCACTCACGACATGGTCTTCCTCAGCCTGGTGGTAAAGTACTGTTTCTTAAATGTTGCAGTTCCAAACCGACTCTGCCTACGTTGCAGCCGCACGCCGTGGACCTGGTGGCATCCAAGAGTGGGCCGGTCTCACTCAAGGGTTTACAAAGCCGAAGCCGACACGATGGTTCGGCACAGCCACCCAGGTTCCCCCTTCAGGAATGAAGCACTTATTGCCCCAGCTGCAGGGCGGCTGCTCCCCGCCCCCCACTTCCCCACCCCTCATCACTTCCCCCCCTGCTAAGAGCAGTCTCTGCCAAATAGAGCTGAGGTCATACTCCATTCCTGGGGCAAAATGCATCTGAGGACAGACTGGCAGGGGGACAAAGTCTGAAGAACCATTTCGGCTAAAGTCCTATCACTGAGGCTGCCTCACAGCCCAGCTCGTCCTCAGCCCCCGTCTGTCCTTTCCCAGGAGCCCTCCTGAGCAAACGGCCTTGATGTTAATCTCTGTCACACAGTCTGCTTCCCAGGGAGAAATATGGTGCCAGAGGCAGACCCCCACGGGAGATGGGCTTGGACCCGGTGCCCTCGCAGGGGCTGTGGTCTAGGGATGAGACACCCTTCTTGAGACCCCCTTGCTCCTAGTCTAATTCCAAGCCTGCCTTCCCCAGAAGGCCAGTCCATCCTACCCCAGGCCACTCCCAGGCTCCAGGGCCCCTCCCTCCGCCTCCTCTTTGGCTCACTTTTGATGTGTCCTTTAAACCTGTGGCCTACATCATGCCTCCCCCTGTAATAAGGTCCACTGAGGCCACAGTGAACTAACTCTAAGGGCTGTTAACTGGTATTATGGACCTGTCCTGTCTCCCCAGAGAGGCTGTAAACACCCCACGGCAGGGACTTAGGTATCCTCCGTGCCTGGCACGGTGCAGGACACAGCCAATAACCGTCGGCTGACGTCACTGGCAGTGAGGAGTGGTACCTGGGACGAGGTCCTGTGCTAACGTTAAGTGCCAGATGAACGCTGCAGACAGAACGTCTCACGGATACATGGCGAAGACAGAGACTGAGGAAACTCCAGGGAAATTTAAGAAAAACTTTTATAATAACCAACCTACCGGGGAGGGTGAAGATTTCATTTCTGGGGAAAATTTTGCTCCTGGTAGCACTTATTCCCTGAATTATTAAGAGCTTAACGTCTCCAGCTCATCATCCCCCTTTCCTACCATCCGGGGTCCTAGTCGTGATGAACAGCTCTGGAGAAGGAAGACTCCACTCTCAAATCTGTAGTGGCTCTGGGGAAGGGGCTGTTTGGGGAGTCTGACAAAACTGATGGCTTTGTGGAGACCTGAGGCTCTCTGTGACTTTTCAGTTCACTGAGTCTCTGCAACAGCAGTTTCTACCGGAAGGATAGAACCCTTGCATTCAAAGCGTCCAGCTCAATATGCATTTCTCCGTAGCACAATGCCTCTTGTAGACACGTTTCAGACCTTGTTATTTTTGACCTCTGGTTGTTTCCTGGTTAGGTCTCCTTTCCTCGTGGAGGTCAGGCACCTTCTGTCTTTTGCCTGCATGTCTGGAAAGCAGCTTGGCAAGGAAGAGCATAGGCTTTGGAGCTGGAGGGTCTGATTCTTCTCCTTTTTTAAAAAAAATTTATTTATTTTGAGTGAGAAAGAAAGTGGGGGAGGGGCAAAAAAAGAGGGAGGGGGGAGAGAGAGAGAGAGAATGAATCTCAAGCAGGCTCCACATTCAGTGCAAAGCCTGATGCGGGGCTCCAACTCGCAAACCGTGAGATCATGACCTGAGCTGAAATCAAGAGCCGGATATTTAATCAACCAAGCCACCCAGGTGCCGATTCTCAGCTTTATGGCTAATCAGGAGTGTCTGATTCTCAGCTTTATTGCTAAATAACCAGAAAACGTGCCCAGTAGTATAGCAAATGTTCAAAAATATAAAATACGGCTTTTCCCCTTCAATAGCTTCCAAGGGCCTTGTTCCCTAGCAAGTCAAGTAACACAAAGGCTAGTTGGCTCAAAAGAAGGAAAAATAAGATGACAAAATTGTTAGGTTGATAGTCACCTGAATACATGGATAATCTCTCCAAGATGGAAGGGAAGTAGATACACGGTTTGGTGGGGGGCTGGGCAATGGGTGGACTTCTTTCTGTTAACGTTGTTACATTCTCTGTGCTATCACCTTTAAGAACGAGTGAGGGTATATGACGATTTTCATATTTCGCTGCGCAGCCCCGCTTCTCTCCCTGGGTGAAAACACCGCGAAGGTGAAGGTGGATGAGCCAGTGCCGTGTTCATGCATGTGGGGCATCTCCCATCACGAAGGTGCACATTCAACAGGCAGATTCCATGCCAACATTTCTAAAAAGGAGACCTAAGAATCTACATCTCTTTAAGTTTCTTATGCAATTATATGCTTCCAGAAGTTTGAGAGATTCAGAGAAGAACTCTGGATTTGGAATCCGAAGACCCAAATTCTGGTGTTAGCTATGCTGTTGTCTTTTAGCACAAGTCCTGTGTCCTCTGGGGTCTCCTTTTGTTTTTCTGCTATAATAATTCCAACTGGATGATTAGCAAGACCCCTTCTGAAAGGAGGAGTCAGCCACATTCCCCACTGGGAACCCAAGCACGCCAAAGGAGGAAAGCTGGCCGGAGAGCCTAGATTCCTGAGGATAACTAAATAATCTTTGGGACAAATAAATATTCAGCAAGTGATCAGGCCTCAGCAAAAGTGAAATGCAGGACTATTACTGCCAACCCAAATAAAGCAGTTGCGCAGCCCGCATTTCCCTGGGAGAGCCAATTCTTAGTTCCGTTTCGTGGTTGGCAACTCCGGAGCACAGCCTGGCATCCTTCCTCAGGCCAGACTCTCTACAGACCCGCCTGAGCTTGAGCAGAGAGAGCGGACTATGGAAGGAGAGAGAGAGAAACCTCAATTTGGCTTATGTTCTGAGCGGTGGTAGAAGGGCGGGGCAGTTAAAATAATGAGCTAAAGGAGGTTTCCGTGAGTGTGAGTGTGTTAGCCGCACGGAGGAAGAGAGAATTCCTGAAAAGACACGGGACTGGGGGCCATTATCAATGGTAATTCAGATTTGCTCGTCTCCTCGGGTGAGTCAAGAATTCTAAGTCCAGTTTAATGGAAACTCCTGAGTTTTGATGAGGCAGTGCATGTGTTGAGTAAATATCAAAATGACTCACAGAAAAACAAATCGTGGTGGGTCATTTCATTTTTTTCGGATGAAGGAACAACAGATATCATATTTGCAGACTAACTGGTACATAAAGTAGGATCTCCTCCACCTCGAACTGGGAATCTCTGGCTGGATGTTAATCCAAATTTATAGAGATATGGGTCTTCACAAACGATCCTTCAAACACATGTTTCTTTTTGCAGGGGGATGTCCTAATTAAAATGATACATTTTGCACTTAGTTTACATTTACCTTCTTTGCATAAGTGATGTCACGATTTTCGCCTGCTTGGGGCACAGAAGGACATGTGATAGGAAGACAGTTGCCCAAGCCTGAGTCTTGGAGAGGTCAAGTCCAGCACCCTGACTTTCAGACAGTCCTTTATAGGGCACAGTCTTTGTATTTTCTCTCCAGGTTTGGAATGTGGGTTTTTTTGTTTCGTTTTTTGGGGGTTTGTTTTTGTTTTTTAAAATTCTGATCCATCCCTTCAAACACCTGTCCCACGTGGACTCCCTCCATTAGGACGATGACGCTCTGATAAATGGAGCAAATGCTTTCTCCCAGGCTGATAGATGGTGCCTAATTGCCTGTGGTCCCTAATACTTCTAAAGATCGAAATAGATGTTCAAAGTACTTCAATACATTTTAGAGATAATTCAAATCACAAGCATCCCCAAAGGCAGAGAACTTTAGTACGGATAAATAAAAGATGCAACATTTACCCCCAGTCTTCCTCTAAGATCTGAAATACAGGGTGGCCACTGGAAAAGGCCTGAGGATCTTAGAGGACCGCAGATTAGTGTCTGAATTATTTTGGCAAAAACATTTTTAAAGCCATCTTAATACAGACACAACTGAAGAGAAATATAACTTCGGAGCCTTTATATCTTCTTCCTCTTCTTTTTCCCAACATGACTCAGGCCCTTTTTGGGGGTATTCTGTTCAGCTTTAAAAGGGAAATGGGGGAGAAACGGAGAAAGAACAGTGGGCGTACATGCAGGGCGTGCTAACTAGTCTGGTTTGGTGGCTTCCATAAGCACAGCTTCATCAAACCAAAGCCCAGACAGAGAGTGATGACCAGGTGGGACAGGGCCATCACGACACATAAGGGGGGAGTAGAGAGCTAACATGTTAAGGCTGGAGATGCAGGTTGATTTGGTCCTGAGGGCAAAAAGGGCTGCCAGGAATATACATACACATTGTGATACATACTTATCAGAAAACAAAGCTTCAGAGCAAAAGAAGAGCGTTTTAAGTAAGTTGGCGGACTCCTAGCCAAGCAATGAGCTCCCCGTCCCAGGACATGTTTGGGAAGGACAAGCAACGATCTGTCAAGAATGGCATGAAGAAGACTCTGAGCCTCACTCGGTGCTACAGTTTTAGGATAATCGAAACAAGAAGAGCTACAGAGCTGGAAAACAAGACAGATGGGGAGTGGGTAAATGTTTTAAGGTTGCAAGTCGGGAGTAAAGATTTAACAGGAATGTTCTAGAGAGCATTTTAAATCACAATATGGGCGGGTGGATCAGAAGGCCTGTCACATTCCCTCCACTGGATTCTTTTATTTATTTTTTAATGTTTATTTGTTTTTGAGAGAGAGAGAGAGAGAGAGACAGTGTAAGCAGGGGAGGAGCAGAGAAAGAGGGAGACACAGAATCTGAAGCAGGCTCCAGGTTCTGAGCTGTCAGCAGAGAACCCAATGGGGGACTCAAACTCACAACGGTGAGATCATGACCTAAGCCAAAGCTGGATGCTCAACCGACTGAGCCACCCAGGCGCCCCCCTTCCACTGGATTACTGGTGTAACATCGGACTGGTCCACGAACATGGCTGTGATCAACTACCTCGGAGCTTCTTCTGTTCTGCGACCAGACAGTGCATATGACAGCTTTATCAGCTATGCCGACAGGCTGAAAAGTGTCCCCCTCAGTGGGGAGCTACTGACTGGGACAGACTGGAGTCTGTCAAGACTTTAGCAAAGTGGAATAAGCAGGGGTCTAAACTCGACCCCAGGTTTAATCCCTGGAAAGTCAAGTTTGACAAAAAGTACTATCATGGGTTTTTCATGGGCTTCTCTTTCTCTTTAACCATTTAAAGTGCTTTTAAAACCAAACAAACAAGCAAAGGACAGAAAAAAGAGAGAGGGAGACAAGCCAAGAAACAGACTCTTAACTACAGAGAACAAACTGACGGCTACCAGAAGGGAGTGCGTGGGGAGGTGGGTTAAAGAGGTAATGTGGATTAAGGGGTGCACCTGCCACGCTGAGCACGGAAGATGATGATCTACCAGTGACGTGCTGAATCACTATATTATGCACCTGAATCTAATATTACACTGTATGCTAACTAACTGGACTTTAAATAAAAGATTTTTAAAAAGAAATTAAAACTGAGAAAATTTTTTAAATTAACAAATAAAGTGCTTTTAAACCCTGAACTTTTTTCTACCATGTGCCAACATGGTGGAAAATGGAATCATCCTCCCCCTCGATTTAAAAGATCAAAGTTGTTTTCTCTGTCAGCAAAGACTATTTCAGGGTGCCTGGGTGGCTCAGTTGGTTAAGTGTCTGACTTCTAATTTAGGCTCAGGTCATGATCTCGCAGTCATGAGGTTAAGTCCCATGTCGGGCTCCATGCTAGGCATGGAGCCTGCTTAAGATTCTCTCCCTCTGCCCCTCCCCAGTTCATGCCAGCACACATGCATGCTCTCTCTCTCAAAATAATAATAATTATAATAATAACAGTAATAATAATAATAATAGACTATCTCAATATTGCCTCTAAAATTACAGAACCCTACATCTTATGTTTAATCTGATGCACCTCAAATGGGCTAACTCTACTGTGCCTCACTTTGAGGAAATCTGCAAACATTCAAGAGCAAAGAGAAAAACCCACAGATAATTATTCACTTTATTAAAGTGTCCTTCATTTTGTACAACAGTTCACAGAAACACAAAGCCTTAGAGCCGAAAGCTGAAACCTCAGAGATGAGCTTGATGGTGATGACAATGACAATAATTGTTCCCATTTATTCCACATCTCCTTTATGTCCGACTCTTCCACATAAGGCCTCTCAGCTATATTCGCGCACTTGAGCCTCACGACACCCCACAGAAGACCACATTTGTCAGCCATCTGCGGACAGCGGGATGTGTGCAGAATTAAGATGTGCAAATTCAGGGTCTGACCCTTAAAAGGGGTGTGCCTTGCTTCTCATCCCTTTCCTTCCTTCTGGCTGACTGCACACGTGGTGGGGACCATCCTGACCCATTCAGAAGGCAACAGCTTAAGGAAAGGGGAGAAGACACAGAAAGGCTGGGTGCTTGGCACTGTGGAGCTGCCCCACCGTCATGGAGCATGATGCTTGCCAAGACTGGGTGAGAAGGAAATAAACTTCTATATTGCTTAAGCATCTAATATTAGGGAGAACAACCATCCCCTTGGACTCAGGCAAGAAAGACATGTGCACTGAGCTCCACACTTCAGAAAGCTCTAGGTCTTGTGCGCGCACACACGCAAACACACACACACATCAGTCACTCAGGACCACTGATACAATGAGACCAGTACCTTGAACATCCGCTGGCATAAGTAACATCATTCAAGACCCAGGGAAACATTTCTCCATATTTCTTGCCTTGGGCCTCAAAACAAAAGGCCACTGTGTCCAAACACTGTGAAAGACTGGGGACCCTGCCACTGCCAGCATCAGGAACAGATGAGGCTTCAGAGGGCAGGGAGAATCTGAGCAGTGCCGGTACTTGGGTATTAACTCATCAAACCCTTCTTCTCAGCATCAGTGCAACAGATTTCTGCATAATGAACAAGTGCTGCTTCCCAGAAGGGCGGAATATCTTTTATTTCTTTCTTGCTTCTCTTTATCTTCCAATTCTTGGTTCCAACGGTACCACCGGATTAGTGTGGTATTTATAAGAGTTGGATACGTAAGTGATGCAATAGGGTGTGCTATTAGACAATTCACATAACTCTTAAACTTACACAAATCTATGTAGGTCTAGAGTCAATGTATGTGAAATGTGACCCTGATTCTTTACATTGGCAGCCAGAGAGACTTTAAAAGTTACAATTACAAGTAGTATTTTTAAGATTTTATTATTTAAAAAAAATTTTTTTAATATTTACTTTTGAGAGAGAGAGAGAGAGAGTGTGTGAGTGGGAGAGGGGCAGAGAGAGGAAGACATATAATCTGAAGCAGGCTCCAGGCTCTGAGCTGTCACCACAGAGCCTGATGTGGGGCTCAAACCCATGAACCGTGAGATCATGAACTGAGCTGAAGTTGGATGTTTAACCTTAGAGTGAGCTACCCAGGTGCCCCCAAAGATCTTATTTTGAAGCAATCTCTACACTCAACATGGAGCTTGAACCCATAATCTCAAGATCAAGAGTCACATGCTCTACTGACTGAGCCAGCCTGGAGACCATATTTTCATAAAAATATTTAATAAGCTCTTAAGCTAAAGGTCAAGAAATTAAATAACAATTCAGCCTTATTTAAATTACTTTAACTTAAAACATGATATTCATAATTTACAGTTTTGCTTTTTAACTGTAACAGTTTTTAAATATTTTTTAATGTTTTGAAAACTTTCATTTAAAATAATTTTATTTTTTTCTTACTTTAAATTTACATTTTTGATGAAAATACATTCAAATTGACACACATTTTTATTTTTTAATCCTTTAGATTCTTATTGTCAACTGAATACCAGCTACAATAAACAACATAATAGGTGATTTTTAAAATGAAGGTAAGGGGTACCTGGGTGGCTCAGTCAGTTAAGTGTCCAACTTCAGCTTAGGTCATGACCTTGTGGTTCATGAGTTTGAGTCCCCTGTTGGGTTCTATGCTGACAGCTCAGAGCCTGGAGTCTGCTTTGGATTCTGTGTCTCCTTCTCTCTCTGCCCTTCTCCCTCTCCCTCTCCCTCCCCCCTCCCTCTCTCTCTCTCGGTCTCTCTTTCTCTCTCTCAAAAATAAACATTAAAAAAATTTAATTAAGGTAAGAAAGTGTATCTTATGAAACATATAGTAATTTATGAATTAAATATCTATTTTATTACTCCATTCAAACATTTTGCATAAGGAGAATACCCAAGTTTGCAAGTCATTAAATTCTATTATTATTATTATTTTGCCAACTTTCAATGATATAAAGACCATGGCTTGATATATATGTTGCTATTATGAAAGTATATTTGTCAAAGTAGAATATATAATATATAATAGAGTTATAACTTCTATTCTTTAGACATATGATATGTCATCCGTTTGTATTCTTTCCTGAGGCCCGACAAATCTTAAAAAAAAGGGGTCTTGGGGCACATGGGTGGCTCAGTTAAGCATCTGGCTTTGGCTCAAGGGTTTTTGAGTTTGAGCCCCACATTGGGCTCTGTGCTCACAGCTCAGAGCCTAGAGCCTGCTTCAGATTCTGTCTCCCCATTTCTCTCTGCCTCTCCATAACTCATGATAGGTCTCTCTCTCTCTCAAAAATAAACAAACATTAAAAATTAAAAAAAAAAGAAAGAAAAGAAAAGGGGTCTTTCTTAGAGCAACTGAACTTATGTCCTAAACAATGTAATGCCCTCGTTTACTTTTCGGGTAAGTCAGAGTCCACGATGGTGTGAAATAAGATGCTAAATGGCCATCATAAAAGGAATTCACTGGCTATTTCTATATCCTATATACAGTATATCAGACTCGGGGTGTCTGTAGAGCCCTGTGTCACCTACACCATCTGTCAACAGTTGCAGATAGTGCGTGAATTAGTTATCTATTGTTGTGTAACCAATTACCACAAACTTAGCAGCTTAAAGCAACACACATTTATTATCCCACAGTTTCTGTAGGTCAAGAGTCCCACAGTGTAGCTTGATCCTATGCTTAAAGTCTCAAGCTTACAATCAAACTGGCAAATGGGCTGCATGCTTATCTGCAGGCTTGACTGGAGAAGAATCCAAGGCCATTCAGGTTGTTGGCAGAATTTATTTCCTTGGAGCTGAAAGACTTATTAGAGTCCCAACTTCTTACTGGGTATTGGATGGAAGCCACTCAGGTCCCAGAGGCCACTCACAGTTTCTCGCCATATGGCCCTTTTATAATATGACTGTAAGCGTTATCAAGACCAGCAAGTGACCCTCTCTCTCCAACCTGCTAAGGCAGAGACTTACATAAAATAATTATGGGAGTGACATCCTATCACCTTTGTCATATTCTGTTGGTTATAAGCATCATGCTCTAGAGGAGGGGATAATGAAAGGATATAATAAAGAGGTTATACATCCTGGGGGGTCACCTTAGGATATGTCATTAAGGTATGTATTCTTATGTCCTGGTAGAATAAAGAGATCTTGAAGAAAATTCCCACCTGCCTAGAGAGAAAGGTGATGGACACAATTTTCAGAAATCTATACAGGGCCCTATGTTTATCCTAGCTAGAAGGTTCCATACCAGAACTCTTCTGAAACTGTTGTTTGTCCTAGATCTTTCTAGGTGTCTAATCAAATCAAGATGGCAACCTGCCACTTTCTGGTCCCTGCCTACTTAGAAAGTTCTAGGTGCTGTACTCATCCTCTTAGAAAAGACATTTTTGGAGGCTGTGGGTTATGAATTCAGCAACAATTTCCTGAATTTTCTAGATCTATGACTCTCAGAGATTCACAGAAGATGATCCCAACCCTATTTTCTTCGAGTTTGCAGCCCTGTTGGTAAGAAAAGACAAAAAGAATATCCAAGAATGAAATTCTCTTCTAACGTCATCTCCTCCTTGAGCCCTCCAGTCAGATACCCCCTCCTTTCCCCCCTCTTCCTCTGCCTCTCCGTCCTCCTCCTCCTCCTCTCCAACCTCCTTCTCCCCTCAGAATCCACATACAGACACAGCTTCTTGTGCAGATTTCTATACCCTCTGCACCTTGACCATCCCCCTAAAACCTCTCTCCCATTACCCTGGGCGATCTCTGAGGGAAGGCTGATTTACTCATATATTTACATGTCTAGCACCTGGAACCATCCCTGACATAGAGCCATCTCTCCACATGGGTGCGGACGGATGGATGGATCAATGACAACAAATGAGCTGTGGCTGCATGATGGTAAACAGCATAGGACTCCAGATGTGAAACCTTTTCCAAGTCATGCCACTTGTCTGAAGTTATTTCTGCTTTTCCCATGAGTAAAAAAATGGAAATGGTACACTATTCAACAAATGAACCAGACATGATTGAATTTTTTTGCTATGATTCCACTTATAGGAAGTTCAAAACCAGGTGAAACTAATTTTTAGAATGGGAAGATGGCGAGAACGGCCTGGGAGAAAGCTGAAGAAGACTTCTTCTAGAAACGTTCTATAGTTTTATGTGGTCACATCGTGTACACATATGTAAAAAAATCCATCAAGCTCAACGTTTAAGATCTATGAGCTATACTTTATGTAGCATACTTCGATCTTTAAAAATCTCAACTAGGGGCACCTGGGAGGCTCAGTCAGTTGAGGGTTCAACTCTTGATTTCAGCTCAGGTCATGATCCCTGGGTCATGGGCTCCATGCTGAGTGTAGAGCCTGCTTGGGATTCTCTCACTCCCTCTGCCCCTCTCTCCTTCACATGAATGCTCTCTCTAAAATAGATTTTTTAAAAATTGAATCTTCTAAAAGAAAACTAAACTAAAAAGAGGATGAAGGGACTGTTCCTGAGGGCTCTGCATAAAGAGCACGCCCCATTCCTTCCCTAGGAGGCCTACTGGGGGCAAGTGGTGCCAACAGTGTGATCGCCTCGAAGGGATCCAGCATCAGTCTTCCTCGGTTGTTGAAACCAGGGTTCCCATGACTTGCTGACGTGCACAGGTGCCGCTGGAGGAGTGCTACCATCTCCTCTGGGTCACTTCATCCTTCTCCGGAGACCCTGAAGGTCAGGTACTGTTTCATTAAATGATTCCCTGAAGCCTTTCTTGAGGCCAGGGGACACTGTCCCAGCTGTCAGAGAGATGTGCAGCTCTCCCTGGAGCAGTATCTGCCAGGCTACACTCTGGCCCAAGCCGGTAGGATTAGCTCTGTGACACCTTCCCGCAAACGGTCCACTCACTCATTTGGTGGAGGTATGTGATGATGCGTTCATAGCCGGACTCCAGGGGACTTCTCTGTTGCAGATTTTCTGCAGCCACAAAAAGGTAACTCTGCTGGTTGTTCTCCTGCTTATCTCCACGTTCATTTACAAAAAGAAAAACCACAGGAAGGGGCACCTGGGTGGCTCAGTCGGTTAAGCACCTGACTCTTGATTTCAGCTCAGGTCATGATCTCACGGCTCGTGAGCGCAAGCCCCACGTCAGGCTCTGCGCTGACAGCACACAGCCTGCATGTGATTCTCTCTCTGCCCCTCTCTCTCTCTCTGTTCCTCCCCACCCTCTCAAAAAATAAATAAACTTAAAAAAATTTTAAAACATAGGAAGTTGCACGCTATTGGGCTCAGGATGGGAAGCTGATGCTGAAGAGAAACACAACATTAGATGCCAGATGACAGAGATGCTAGAATAAATAGCTCCTCCCAAGCACACATTTTTGGAGAAATTGTGTCTCCAGGTTAGTACACGGGAGGCTGGTAAGAAACCACTTCTTCGTGAAACCTACTTCCAGCCATGCAGCTCTGCCCCCCTTCCCTGAACTCAAACTGCACCTGAGCCTACCCAGAAATCCATGATCCGCTCTACAGGTTCATCTCACCCCTACGATAAGACTGTAAATTCATTCACAGTCAGGCCACGCTTTGTGCTGTCCCGCTTCCCCAGAGTCCCTGGCCCAGGGCTTGGCACAGTCTGTGGTCACCGAATACTGGGTGACTTACGTACGTGTCAAAATCCAATAATTCAAGCATATAATGAATAACCACACCCCTCTCGAAGCACCGTCCTTGACCTAGACAAGGAAAAAGGACACATAAGGTCGTAAGATGTTCACTGCTAATTGGGGATAGGGGAGGAGGGGATGAACTTGATCAGCTATACCTTTTTGCTGTGATAGAAGCCTAGGAAAGAGGTAAGGGGAGCACCAGTACCCCCACCCTGTACACTGTGTGGTCTGTCCCATCGCTTCAACACGTGAAGAGGTGTACGTGCTATGAAGCGCTTGTCTCTGCTCTGAAGCCCCTCTCTATACTCTGTACAGCCATGCTGGGCTGGAAATCAGCAAAGATGCAGGTCACAGTGTCCTTGGACACGGTGTCCTGTCAGTTTCCACCAACAGGGGGCACTAGAGGGAGGCTGTGCGTGGGAGGAGGCTGTTCCTGGCAGCTACCGGAAGCAATGGCCTGTGGCTACCACCGAATCTGTCAGAGCTACCAGCAGCATCTGCGCAGTGCCCATTTCCCAAAGATCAGAGCTTGCTCTGGAGTCTGGGCGAGTATGTGGCAGGCCTCCTCCCCCACGCTTCTTTCCTTTGTTCCCTCAGCCCTGGGGATGGGGGCTGCCTCGGCAGTCACCTCTCCTGTTTTGAGCAGGTTCCCTTTGCCTCTGCACACCTCCCACATCTACTTAACCAACTCCCTCTATTAAACTCTATTTAAATAACTGGTAGGATTCTGCTCTTCTTACCACGATCCTGATGGGTACAGTAGGGGTGGGGTGACCTGCCCAAGGCCCCTCAGCCTCCTCAGTGGCACATCTGGCACCAGGAACCAGGCTTCAGGACCCCAAATCCTAATTTCCTATCCACTGCATCCACTACATCTATAGACCAGTATAATCAAAGACAACACCGCATAATGATTGACTGGGTTTTAAAGCCAAACTCAGATTCAATTCTGCATCCACCAATTACCAGCTATGGGACCTACAGAGACTCACATCACTTCTCTATGCCTCCAGTTTCCCCATCAGCAAAATACAAGTAGCAACAGAATCTATTATAGGAATATTGTGATGCATTAACACATATCATGAAAGCACTGAGAACAGGACTGGCATCATCATTATCATCATCATCATCATCATCATCAAGAAGCAGCATTGCAGGGGCGCCTGGGTGGCTCAGTCGGTTAAGCATCCAACTTCAGCTCAGGTCATGATCTCACGGTTTATGAGTTCGAGCCCCACATGGGGCTCTGTGCTGACAGCTCAGAGCCTGGAGCCTACTTCAGATTCTGTCTCCCTCTCTGCCCCTCCTTGGGCTGTGCTCTGTCCCCATCTCTCTCTCTCAAAAATAAATAAACTTTTTTATTTAATTAAAAAGAAAAAAAGCAGCAGCACTGCACATGGAGTTCCTGGGTGGCTCAGTCTCTTAAGCATCCAACTCTTGATCTCAGCTCAGGTCATGATCTCACAGTTCATGAGTTCAAGTCCCGCACTGGGCTCTGCGCTGACAGGGTGGAGCCTGCTTGGAATTCTCTCTCCTTCTCTCTCTGACCCTATCCCACTCATGCTCGTTCTCTCTCTCCCCAAATAAATAAATAAACTTAAAACAAGAAAGAAAAAGTAACATCGCAGAAAGACTGTAGTTCTCAGTCACAAAGATCTGTGTTTAAATCTTGGTTCTGTTTTTACTCACTGTGTGTCCTCAGTGACACTTTACCTACCTAATCGGTACAGTCACTACCAATCTGAGCCTGTTTCCCCATCCCTATCATAAGGCAGACCTCACAGTCTAAGGAAGGATCATGACAGAACACGCGAAATGCTCCAAGTCCAGGAAGCAAGTACTTAATAATAGCTCTTTCTGCTGTTACGAATTTTATCAAGTCTGATGGACCAAAAATCTCCTAGGCCACTGGTACATGAATGCAGTCAGTTTAGAACAAAGGTGCCTGGCATTGTCTCTATGGAAAGGAAGTGAATCCTTGCTTTCAAGATATCTCAAACTCTGACCCCACTCTGAGATGACACACAAGATCCCCCGCCCAGGACGACACAACCAGTGGCTCTCAGCGTGAACTCCGCACACTCGCCGACTTGCTATGACACAGCCACGTGAGGCTCTAACTATGATTTATATCTTACCTACTTTCAAGAAAAATTTTCAGTCACCTATAATAGAACAAATATAATTTAAAATTTTTTAATGTTTATTTATTTTTGAGAGGGAGAGAGAAAACAGGGGAGGGGTAGAGAGAGAGGGAGACACAGAATCCAAAGCAGGCTCCAGGCGCTGAGCTGTCAGCACAGAGCTGGAAGCGGGGCTCGAACTCATGAACCACGAGATCATGACCTGAGTGAAGTCGGATGCTTAACCGACTGAACCACCCAGGCGCCCCTGATTTAAACTTAAGATCAGAAACAGAGATCTGAACCCAGAGGTGAAGGGGGAAGGGGTATATGGGTAAAGATAATCCACTCTGATCATGAGTTAAAATGGTTATTATCTCCAAATATCAAATAAATCCTGTTTCCCAACAGCCAAGGTAAAAAGGGAAACATAATCATTTATGTAATTCTCATTTTAGAGAAAGGTACCATTTTAATGGCAGAAAATTTTCCATGACACTAAATAGAGAAATTGAATTAAGTGTGACTTAACAGAGGGAATACTGAATAACACAATGAACCGTCAGCAGTGGCTCTTCAGAAATTATAAGAGCTCGTTTTGGGGCTTCTTATTACCTGAGCAAATGGTGTTTACACAAGACTGGTAAATTCTCTGCAAGCCCATCAAAGATGTCCGTCCTTGCTCGCTCCATGCTTTGCCAGGCCAGGAATGGGAGTAACACAGTTTCACAACACAGATCCAGAATACAGATTATTTTTTTCCCTTCAAAGAGAGACAAGAACATGGCTGAGGATGGAGAGACGGAGATGTGCCTTGGAGGTGATGGGTGGAAATAAATGAACACATGACTAAGAGTGACCTCTAGGATCTGCCAATCTCCCGCATGGTCATCCGCCTGTGTGTCTGAGCTGACAACCCAATTCATCCTTCTAGCTATTTCCATCTACCTGCTCCACTGCTCAGACCAGGACTTTTCTGGAAGAAAGACTCTTCATTATCACCCTGCTGACAGGGCCACATGTAGGTCACACACCCAAGAGCAGGGATCAGAGGCCAAGGAATAAAAGAAAAAATAATCCCAAGAGCTGAACCTGAGGCAGGATACACAGCAGTTAAGAACTTGGGGTTTAGAATTAGAACACCCAGGCTCAAGTCCTAGATCCAACCCTTAATCATCTGTGAGATCATGGGCACATTATTTCACCTCCCTAGCCTTTCCCTTCCTGTTTCTGTGATAATGGGCATTACAACATTATACATGCCGCACGGCTGTCTAAGGGAGTTATTGAAACAAAGTTGGTAAAGGCCTCCATGCAGTGCTTGGCTCCATGATACATGTTAGCTGTGAAGACAAAGACAATGGTCATGCTAATGCTTCCTATGCAAAGAATATACAGTATCATTCAGCAGAAACAGGTTATGCTACAAGAAGAAACATCAAAATCTCAATGGCTTAACACTGCCAAGTTTATTTCTCCTTCCTGTTCAGGGTCCCAGGCTGGCAAAGGCTTCGCTTCCCCACTTGTCTCCATGATCACACTGCACACCACAATCAGAGCTTCTGTCCAGAAGTATCACTTCCACTCTCAAAGCCTTAGTCAGGGGGTCAGCAAACTCCTGCTCGTGAGCCGGCTGCTTGTTTTTCTAAATAAAGTTTTATTGGAACATGGCTCTGCCTACTATTTACATATCATTTGTGGCTGCTTCCACACCTGGACCGCAAAGCTGAGCAGTTGCACTGGAGACTGTAGGGCTGAAAATATTTACGATCTAGTCCTTTAAGAAAAATCTCACTGAGGGGCGCCTGGGTGGCTCAGTCAGCTGAGTGTCCAACTTCAGCTCAGGTCACAATCTCATGGTTCATGGGTTTGAGCCTCAAGTCAGGCTCTGTGCTGACAGCTCAGAGCCTGGAGCCTATTTCCAATTGTATGTCTCCCTCTCTCTGTCCCTCCCCTGCTTGCGTGCTGTCTCTCTCTCTCAAAAAAAAAATAACATAAAAAATTTTTTAAAGAAAAATCTTACTGAGGGATGCCTGGATGGCACAGTTGGCTAAGCACCCAACTTCAGCTCAGATTGTGATCCTGTGGTTTGTGGGTTGGAGCCCCCACATCAGGCTCACTTCTGTCAGCGTGAGCCCACTTCAGAGCCTCTGCCCCCCTCTCCTTCGGCCTCTCCTCCACTCGTGCTCTCTCTTCCTCTCAAAATGTAAAAAATGAGCATTAAAAACAATCTTTCTGACCCTTGCAATGGTCTAAGAGAGTCACAGTGACATCTAACTTTGGGGTAGCCAGGAAATGCAATGCTGGGCTCCAGG
This sequence comes from Helogale parvula, assembly GCA_004023845.1. NCBI lineage: Eukaryota > Metazoa > Chordata > Mammalia > Carnivora > Herpestidae > Helogale > Helogale parvula. The sequence goes on from PJEM01004919.1 coordinate 80,266, forward strand.
GGGCAGAGGACTATAAGTCTCTGGTGGACAGACAAGCACTAAAGACTACACGGTGACTCATCCCAGGCTACCAACACGGCAGCCTTTCCAGGAGTAGGCATGGGTTTCAACGAAACATGCCATGGCTGGGCACCATTTCCCTGGGTGGCGTCCCCACTGGAGGACCTTGAATGGATCCCTAGTGTAGAAAGGCTAAAACATCAACCCCTGTTTGATACTCAAGACCCTCACCACGCTGGCCCCTTTCACCCACCCTGTGCCCTGCCAGGACTTTGCTTTCATGTGTCTCATCTCCCTCCAGAACTAGGAAAATGTCCACGGCCACATGACACTCCCCATATCCTTCCGCCTCCGGGGCACAGACCCGAGTCTCAGCAGTGCTCTTAGTGTTAGTAGTGATATCTGCTCCTTCTCTTTCTATGCCTGCCCCCCACCCCCACCTTGGATCCTGTGAGAAGACAAGCCTTCATTTCCTGTCGTAGCCCAGGAATTCCCTGTGTTTCATGAAGCCTTCAGAACACCGGGACTAAGCACAGTCTGCCCGCACCTCTCTTCCCCTTGGAGATGGGGCCCAACTCCGTCCTCTGATCTTGCCTGCTGACGGCTGCTTACCTAACAGACAAGATCAGGGGGAACTGGGCCCAGGCTAACACAGTGCACAGAATCTGCCTGCTCCCTGGGGAAGCAGGGCGATGGCCATGCCAGCTGGAAAGAGGAGGACCAGAGGGCCAGGGCCTCCCAGGAGAGCAGGCATCCTGCTGCGGATGGCCTGGCCGCTGGAAGGAAGCTTGAGCCGCTGGGCCTCCTCCTCTCTACCTCCTGGGAGGTGCCCCTGGGACGCATCCCAGACAAAGCAGCCTCAGGCCCGAACTGAATTTCTAAGGAGGTCTGCAATCAAACTGCCCAGTTGAAAGTGACCCCGAAAAAACTTGGAGTAAGCACACATTGGCCACGGGTGGAGGGGGGCATAAAGAGTTCCCCTCGCGTGGTGGGGGGGAATGGTTCTGCTGCTGCTGCTGTTTTGGCACAGCACGTGGGCAGGGCCCCTTCTGGGAGAAGTGCTATGATCAGGCAGGGTTTCATCAAGGCCCTGTCCAAATCACCCATAGCTTTCTCCTTGGCGTTCCTCCCTCAGGAGCCCTCTTTTGGCTCTTTCCTCCACACAAAGGTTACGCTGGTCCCAGGGGGAGAAGATGGTCGTCCCTTGTGCTGACCCTATGGTCAAAGTATGGCCCTTGGGGGCAAGATAGGTCTAGGTTTCAACTTCAGGTCCTTGTCTAGTTAGCTGTGTGACTTTGGATAAGACGCTTAACCTCTCTGAGCTTTACTATTACATAAAGTACAAACTTCGTAGGGCTGATCGCCTCTGAGCTGAAGTGTTGCTGCGTGCTCAGTGCCTGGCACAGAGTGACAGCATAACCGATGGTGGCAGCTATGACACTAATGTCGGCTGTAATTACCATCCTCCTCTCTATCGGGGAAACAGGTGTTGTAATTAGGACTCTGTTTCTTGCTCTGTCATTTGTCACAGGCCTCCACTTCTTACCTATTTACCAACTTATGTATCTCTGCAGAAGACACAAGTCAGAATCTACACTGGGTCCTGCTTGGGTCCCTGGTGGGGCCGAGCCCCTGCTCAGGCCACCTACCCTGAGGACTGGCCACAGCCGAAAAGCCAAGGCAAACTTCAGCATGGTGTGCCTGGTGACAATCATTGCAGCCCAAAGCAAAAGATTCCACAGGCCTTTCCCTGGTACGTCTAAAATGTATCTGCTCCCCGCTTAGCAAAACATAACCGTGGGTAAGGCCTTCTAGGGCGAGACAAAGAGCAGGTGGTAAAAATAGGCCTCAGAACAGAGCTGCCGTGTTTATCGGCACCGGACTCTTCCTCGGGCTCTGTATTCTCTGTCTCTGTCTGTTCTCACAGTGTCCGTGAAACTCCAGTGGGAGTCAGGTTTGGGGGCTGCCTCTCCACTCAACGAGCGTGCATCTCATGGATTAGGGAGTATTCTACAAACACAACCTCAGGGATGCCTCGTTCATGTGTCCAGATGATCTGGGCACTGGGCCATATAAATTGCCTTAACAAATAACAGAAGGATGACTGATCACTTTCAGCATCAAAACTTTACCATTTACCACTTTGTCGGAAGTTCTACAGCTTACCACCTACTTTCCTGCCTCATTAAACAAAGCAGGCTAAAAATAATTTAATCATGTCTCCATCACTCAAGGCCACCCTCCCCCCAAGAAAGGTTTTCTTATGGTGATGAATCACTCAATTCTCCTCCCGAAATTAGTATTGCAGTGTATGTTAACTACTAAATTTTAAATTAAAAAAAAAAAAGGAATAGTCTTAAAAGGAAAAAGAAATCACCTTCTTTGGCTAGGGAAGCAAATCATGCTTAATAGACTCCATGTAAATGAAAAGCAAGTGCGCCCCAAGTAAGGGCCAAAGGGACTCTCTTCTGAGTAAGCTGCTGGATGTCAGCACACGGCTTTGTGACATCTATCCTGGTTGACAGAAGCCCGTTACAGCCTCCCGCGGAGGAAAGAGGGAGGGAGGGAATAATGAACACACACAAATGCTTACAAGTTTCTGGGAAGCTTTCTAGAGGTTTTGCCTATATAAGCTGGTTTCTCTGTAACAAGCCCATAAGGGGGATACTATTATTACACCCATTCTGCAGGTGCAGACTCTGAGGCACAGAGAAGACAAGAGGGACCACTGGGGCTGGAGGGAAAGACTGGGTTTGGCGGGGAGGGGAGGGGGTGACAGTGTGGCATTTCCTGGTATAGGAGTGGTTCCTGCAAGAACCCCCAGAATGTGGGGGCCGGGCGAGCAGGAATCTGAGGAGGGCAAGACACCCAGGAAACACCTCTCGGCAGTGGTCACAGGTGTGGGTGTTCCTTAATTGAGTGCCCTGGTCGCTCAAAGGTCCCTGATGCAGCCACTGTCCCTCAACAGGACAGAGGAGAGCAGGGAAATAAAAGCCCACGGAGCTGGCAGGGCTCTGGGGCAGCTGGCCATGCTCTGCCCTGGTCAGCATCACCCTGAGCCCAGCAGGGATGGGGACAGCGACTGAGCCTGTTGTCCCGGCCTGAGGACAACTGACCCCTTTGCAGGTTCTCCTGGTAACTGTCAGCAGCCTCTGGGTTAGCTGAGAGCCCAGCAGCTCCTCTCTCCTTCCCTCCCCCTGCCAGGGATGACACTCTTTAAGCAAGCCTTAGATAAAGCTCGGCCAACTGTTTAATATTCATTAGCAAGCCTGCAAACGCAGTCACATGAACAGCTCCTGCAGCTCAGGAAAGTCCCCATCCTGGCCCTCAGCCAGCACCCTGCTCCTCAGGAGGCTGTAAAAATATTCCGGCCGGGCCTGTTCTGGACACAAGCAGCAGGCGGCCTCCACGAGGCAGCGCCTTCAGGACCCCAAGACACCCACCTCCGCCTGGGCTTGCGGGATTCTTCTCATCACGCAGGAGGCGCGCCTGGACAATCTTCCCAGCCAATCACTGCTCTCAAACACTACTCAGTACACCAACGTAAAGTCATTTCTGACCTACCTTATGCTAATTAACCCTCAGGTGTAGATTTCAAGGAAACCTGGAATGCCAAGTAGCTACCTATGGAATGTATCCAGATTATGATATTTCAAATGCTACGCTTACCCTTAAGGTGTGGAATGAAGTTAAATTGTGTCCACACTCCTTGCTGCAACTTTCAAATGGAAATATATACTTTTTTCGTATGTTTTTATAAATGTTTGTTTATTTTTGAGAGAGAGTGCTAAGCAGGTTAGGTGCGGGGGGGCGGGAGAAGGAGGGGAAGCAAAGGACCCAAAGCCCAAAGCAGGTTCTGTGCTGACAGCCAAGAGCCAGCCCAAAGTGGCTCGAACCCATGGACCATGAGATCATGATCTGAGCCAAAGTGGGATGCTTAACCAACTGAGCCACCTAGGTGCCCCTCATATGTAAATATTTAAAAAAAATTTTTTTATTTCTTTAATGTTTTATTTTTTATTGAGAGACAGAGAGAGACAGCATGAGCAGGGTGGAGGGTCAGAGAGAGGGAGTGACATAGAATCTGAAGACAGGTTCCAGGTTCTGAGCTAACTGTCAGCACAGAGCCTGATGTGGGACTCGAACCCACAAAGTGTGAGACCATGACCTGAGCCAAAGTTGGACGCTTAACCGACTGAGCCACCCAGGCACCACAAAAAAAAAATTTTTTTTTTAACATTTATTCATTTTTGAGAGACAGAGAGGGACAGAGCGTGAGTGGGGGAGGGGCAGAGAGAGAGAGAGAGAGAGACAGCATCTGAAGCAGGCTCCAGGTTCTGAGCTGTCAGCACAGAGCCCAATGTGGAGCTCAAACTCACGGACCGCGAAATCATGGCCTGAGCTGCAGTTGGACGCTTAACCGACTGAGGCATCCCTGGAAATATTTTAAATTATCACATGGACACGGTAGTGCTACGGGCTTAGGGGAGGGCTGGCCATTCCGACATAAAGACAGGGAGTGAGGATGTTCCAAGGTGTCCCCCCCCCCACCCACCCAAAGCGGAGGCTTACAGGTGGCAAAGCTCCAGGAGGTTCCAGAGATTCTAAATTCTACTCTGTGAGTTCCATTGACTATTGAACAGACCCTGGGGCTGGGAGGAAGGTGGGGATGGGCAGTAATGACCAAACAAGCTGTACAGTTATGTTTTGTCTTCATACAGGATCATGGGGACAGATCCATAAGGTGCTCAGATGCATGGTGAATGGGAAGGTCTGCAGCATTTCTCAAACGACTCAGTCTGTGGCATCATTTTTCTACAGAGCACCTTAAGGACTACAAGTCTGAAAAAAATAATTTGAAAACCACAGTATAAAAAAATATAGAAGATAAAACTGGAGAATTTCCCAAACCAGGCGATACTGATCTGGTATGTTGGCTAGAGAGAAAAAAGAAATTTACTTACTGGGTTAAGGTTTAAGATACCAAATTAATGGGCCTTTTCTTTAGGATGGAGAGAAAACAAACCAAAGTGTCCCTGGAGATGGAGAGAACGTTCCTCGTAGCCACTTCACGATGAGCACTTGTGGGGGCAGCAAGAAGGGCAAGGGAAGGTGAGCAGAGTGTAGAATGTGTCTGGTGATCGAGCCAATCACGGGGAAAGGCTGAGAAACAGGATCCCTGGGCTTGAAGTCCCATCGATGTCAGCATGCAAAGTCTCAACTAGAAATGAGATTGTTATAAATTGATGCCCTGAAGCAGCAAACAGGACCTCTGAGAAACAGTGGGGGAAAGCTCAAGGCTGGGCTCTAGTGAAGGGGTGTATCCTATGGCCAGGACTCAGGCAGGCTGCAGTGGGGGCTGATCCTGCATGTGGGGACAGCCCAGGGGACATCTCCCCACATGAGGATGGCCAGGGGAAAGGGAAAGAGAGGGATGCCACAGAGGAAGGGATAGAAAACAAACCTTTAGAGGAGAGAGCTGCATGTATTTCAGGAGAGACTACAATCTAGACAATTTCATGACCCTAGAACCCACCCCAGAACCCACACTACTGGCATTCTAGACTAAAACAGGCCAACCTGTTGCATTCCAACTACTTTATATTCTTGAGTCATAAACCATACCAGGGTTTAAAATAACATTTAATGAATACGCTTGTGAAAAAGGAATGAACAGGAATAAGAACTACATATTCTTTAAAATTTTTTCCTTTCTACCTTCCTTCCTTCCTTCCTGAGAGCAGGGGCAAGGGGCAGAGGGAAAGAGAGATGATCTTAGGCTCCATGCTCAGCATGGAGCCTGATGCAGGGCTCAATCCCATGACCCTGAGATCAAGACCTGTACTGAAACCAAGAGTTGGATGCTCCATGGACTGAGCCACCCAGGTACCCCTATTATTTAAATTTTTCTAACTGGTATGAAACTCCCTTCCTAAAGGGAACTAGTGCTTCCAATTTAATTTTAATCTCTTCTCCCAAAGAGGCCAGAGGGCTCCTTTGGCACTAAAATCCATCAAATAAAAATATTTATTGATAATTCTGTGTCATTCAGGATGCCTTTGGCCCCAAGTAAGGAGAAACAGTATGTCCAAGTGGCTTAAACAGTAAGTATACAAAAAAAAAAAAAACGTAAGCATACTTATTGTTTCATAAAACTGGAAGCCACAGCACTTCCCTGAGATTCTCTTGGCTTCGTGCTTCCTCTGGAGTGAATGGTTTCTGTGGCTCCAAGCTTCAAAGTTACATGTGACAGTGTCCTAGGTAGAGGACCCATCTCACCTCTCCTTGTAGTGTGTTTTAAATTGGAAGAAACTTTTACCAGAAGCCCCCAGTAAGCTGTCTCACTGACCTCTACGGGGTCACAGGCACATCCTAAACAAACCATGAGTAAAGAGGATGAATGCCCTTAAGCCAATCAGATCCACCCCTGGAGCTAAACGTGGGTCAGTTTCTCCTGAGATATCTGGCTGAAGAGGAAGACAAGGTCCCTGAATACACTGGGATTCCTGGATAGAAGGAAAGAGGCATTGGATGTTGGACAGACAACCAACAACACTTACTACAAATGCTGGTCACCCCTGGAGACAGAGCTGTAAGTCACAGAATACTCTCTCAAAACATTTTACAGTGTGGTTGGGGAAAGGCATCAATGCATACAAACGGAAAATAATTATAACACACAAGGTGAGATGTAGGTTAAGTATCAATACAATGCATTCTACCAACCAAAATCCAAGACAGATTCATCCTACACCAAACTCTGTTCCATTGGAAACCAAGTCCTAGGAGACTGGGGTTTTAAGAGAATGCAGGTATTACTAATTATATATCATAATCGGCTTTGCGATCCTTAGAGAAAGGTGTTCCATTAGAAATTGTAATATAATAAATAGATTAAAATCCAAGGCTTTTTTCACAAACATTCTTTCAAATGACTTAGGATAATGCTCCCCAGGAAAGCAGAAAATACAAAGTAAAATATTTGCAGAAAGCTACCCATGCCGAGGCTCAGTAGATAAGCTCTTTAGAAATACATTCACAGATACAGACTTCATTGATACAGCCATTCTCAGCTCTATAAATCCCAGCTTAGCCGTGAAGTAAAGACTGACAGGTTTTTAGAAAAACTGTTCTATTTACAGATCAGTGAAGTGAGAATTGGTGAGATTCTGCTATAATGTCTAATTAGGATTAATTAGCTAATGTTCTCAAAGCACAGAACCAGGATGAAATTGAGCACAAGGTTGAATTGTACTATAGTAGAGACAGTGAATATTAATTCTGTTCAAAAACATTCAGCCAAATAATATATGTAGACACTCTGCTTTAGGAGATGATGCTTAGGGTGACCTAGACCTAGTGGCCCACTTCCAAAGGAGAGAGTATGGAATGCGAAAGAATACCCTGACAGTGGGAAAGCCTGGGAAACACCTCTCTGACCAAGTGATCAAGGTTAACATAGTCAATGGTGTCTGTAGATTCATATACTTCTAAAATGATGGGATGAGAAGGGCACTTTACCACCGTGTTGTTCTTTCCAAAACCCGTAAGCCGGGCCCCAGTCTGATCCTGAGAAAAACATCAGGCAAATCCAGATTGGTGGACATGCCACATGGGGCTAAGCCAGCATGCCTCTCGACTGCCAAGGTCATGAACAAACAAGGAAAGACTGAGAAACTGTCGCAGACCAGAGGAGACTGGGGAGGCATGAGAACTAAATAGGAAGCCATACTCTGGACTGTCAATCCTGGAATAGTAAGAAGACATTAACAGAAAAACTTGTGAAATCCAGATAAAGTGTGGTGTTTAGTTTTTAAAACAAAGGCAGCTTAGGCATAAATTATGAAGATAAAGCTGCATGGATATGTTTTAAACAAATGCTATCCATAAACTGATAGCACAATAATATCAAGTTTACATAGGACTCAAAACATACAGTGATCACTGAATTTTTTTTTGTCTTGAATTAGAAGTTCATGAAAGGATTCGTTCTGGTGAGGCCCCTGCTGACCGTGGAGAGGAAACCCAGAAATTACTTAATGTGGGAAAAAGCAAAGACTTGGACAAACCAGGACAAACTAGTAAGAAGCGTTGGTTAGTGAATGAATTGGTACAATTCGTTTGGGATTCTCCTCCTGATATAAGTGATGTGATAGAGCTATAAATTCCTAGAGGGAAGGAGCTATTTCTTACTCATTTTTATAATCTTCACAGTGCTTGGCATGCAGTAGATGTTTAATATTAAAGTCAGGTGACTCGGTTTAGAAGATCAAGTATCAGGGCACCCTGGTGGCACAGTGGGTTGAGCATCCAACTTAGGCTCAGGTCATGATCTCGCGGGTGAGTTCAAGCCCTGCATCTGTGCTGACAGCTCAGAGCCTAGAGCCTGCTTCAGATTCTGTGTCTCCCTCTGTCTCTGCCCTTCCCCCACTCACTCTCTCTCTCTCTTTCTCTCTCTCTCAAAAATAAATAAACATTAAAAACAAATTTAAAAAAAAAGATCAAGTTTCAGGATCTAATATTTCTTAGAGTGACTCAGCCTGGAGGGGATGGAGGTTAAGGAATGGGGTCGGAGGCTTTAAAGAATGAATGACTAAGGGTGAATTTTCAAACTCAGTGGGACTCGAAAAGTTGTTTTATGGTCCCAAATTCCATTACTAGGCTTCCCCCCCAACCCCCAGCTCCTTCAAGGAGCTGTAGTGATGGCAATATTCCTTAATGACTACCACTTACTAATACCACTTAGATGCATTTTCAGAGCTCTCACTACTAAATCCCTCATTAACCAATAATCTTGAGAATAAGAAACAGCATTACTCCCAATTTTCAGATGAAGATTCGGCAGCCCAAAGAAGTCAAGTGTGCATACAATGCTGAACCCTGGAAGGAGCTACAGGGAAAAGCCAGGTACGCCTTCTCAAAGCAAGCATACATGTGAGGCACCTCCCCCATATGTGTAACTGTGTAACTGTCTTGGGGGTGCCTCTTGACCCAGCGTGTTCTCATGTTTTCTTTCTGTTTGACTTTAAGGCCATTTTGACATAGACGATTTTAAAAAGTCAGTCATTAAAAGGTCTAAATAAGAACTATAACCCACCACCTGGAACTTTCTAGTTAATTAAATGTTCCATGACAGTTCCCTGTGGGATGTGAGATCAGAAACCTATGCTTTGATCTAGCAAGGCTCCCTGGGACCACTGGTCTAGAAAGATGAGCAGGATAGGGTCACAATGTTAGTGCCGGTGAGCATTTTCCGGGGCTGGCCATGAGGCCTGGACATCGTCAGTTTTTACTGCTTCTACCTGATAAGACTGGACCTGTCTCGGAAGTGAGCTAATCTCCACCCTACGCCACCCACTTCTAAGGGACTCTTCCCCTGGGTTCGTGGTATGTACAGCGTACCTGGTAAAGGTTAGTAAATAAAAGACCCGATCTGATCCAGAAGACTTCCTTTCTCTGAATCAAAATAAGCCTTTGGCGAGAGTGAATGAGAATTGACTGGAAGACAGCATGGAAGACTCCTTCTAGGGTGACAGAACATTCTTCTGTGTCTTGACTGAGGTGATTGAATTATGGGCAGGCATGGTCATTAAAGTTCATTGAACTACGGGCGCCTGGGTGACTCAGGTGGTTAAGTGCCCAACTCTTGATTTTGGCTCAAGGCATGATTTCATGGTCATGAGACCGAGCCCTGCATCAGGCCCCACGCTGAGTATGGAGCCCACTTAAGACTCTCTCCCTCTCTCTGCCCCTCTCATAATCTCTCTCTCCCTCTCCCTCTCTCTCTGCCCCTCTCATCCTCTCTCCCTCTCTCTAAAACAAAAATTCATTGAGGCAAATACTTCTTCAGATCTGTGTAAATTCTACGTAAATGTTAAACTAATCATAATGACATCTGAAATGGAACATGCTAAGATTTACTCTAAACAGTGATGAGGTGTTTCAGGGCTGTTAACTCTCATGCTCGGAACATGCCACTTTATTAATGTGGCTTGAGACGGTGTTGTGGTTTTTTCCCCCAGCATCGTCACATTCTTTACCATTTATGGAATTGTGGCCAATGAGAACTGCCAAATCTCTTACTTTTAGACAAGAAATAATAGCATGTAGTGTTTCCCCAATCGGACTCTACTTTACTGGATACACAGAACAGCAGCATGCATCTCAAGGATGACCGAGGCTATGTAAGGACCTCTTTGAGCTCTGGTGTGTGGAGAGAAACCTGGAAGGCTGAACTTGGAACGAGACCTGGAGATCATGAGAGCCATCCCCTCACTGTGCCCAGCCGCTCCTTTATAAACAGGTTTCTCCCACAGGAGTCCTGCAAGAAATGTCTGCCCTGGTATGATGTTCCTTAGAGGCGTGACCCAGGTTGAGTTATTCTAAGAGGATTAACCAGAGACAGATCAAGTCAATTAGAGTCAATGCATCAAGCAGAAGAAGCCAGGGATCAGACATTGTGTAGCACGGGATCTAAGAGCACAGACTTGAGCATCCGATCAGACTAGGATTTGAACTCTCGCTCCATCCCTTACTGACCATATGACTTTGGACAAGTCATTTGACTTCACTGTGCCTCAGACCAGTTCGTCTACAAAACGAGGTTGATTGTAGCACCTCTCCCAGGAGTTCTGAGAATTCAGTTGGTAAATATGTGTAAAGCTCTAGAGGAGTGCTTGGCATTAAGTACTACTTCGCTGGAATCTATCATTATTATTTACAGCTTTATTCTCCTGAAATACCTCCTGTGTTTATCTAAGTTCTATTCATTCCTTCAGGGGCCACATACAGACCCATTTAGATAAACAAAGGAGTATTGCAAATAGGAGCACCACTGGGTAGCAATTCACACTTAAAAGGAAGAGAGGGTTGGCAGTTTTCATTAGCCACAAATTCCATAAATGGCAAGACTGTAATGAAGTTGCTGCTAAAAAAAAAAGAAAGAAAAAAAGGTAATGCAACCTTGGGCCACATTAATAGAACTCGAAAGTTTAAATCAGAGGAATAACAGCCCCATGGCCCTTTATACTGTTTAAATAGTAACATATTCAATTTCAGATATCATTATTATTTTTTAATATTGAGGCAGAGTTTACATAGATATTAAGTATTTAATGTAAGAGTTCTGGTGACCATGTCTGCCCATATAACCATCACCCCAATCAAGATCCAGAATATTCCTGTTACCCCTGAAAGTTTCTTCATGCCTCCTTCATGTCAATTCCCATCCATTCCCAAAGTCAACCACTCTTAAGATTTCTATCACCAGTTTTGTTTGTTCTTGAATTTCACTTAAATAGAATCATTTAAGAAGTACTTTAGTATCCTGGCTTTTTTTCCCCCCTCACTATTATGTTTTTGAGATTCTGTTTCATGTTATCAGTATTTCATTCATTTTTGTTGCTAAGTATTATTCTATTTTCCATGATCATACCACAATTTATTTACCCGTTCCCTGTGGATGGGCCCTTGGGTTGATTCCAGGTTAGGAATATTATGAATAAAGCTGCTATAAACATTCTCATGAGTCTTTCTGTGGACATATGTTTTCATTCCTTTTACATAAGGATCTAAGAGTGAAACAGGCGGACCACTGAGCAGATGTAGGTCTAACTTTATGAAGACTGGCAAACTCGTTCTTCAAGATGGTCCTATCACCTTACCCGCCCCCCCCCCACCAGCACTGTTCAAGCATCCTAGTTGTTCTGTATTCTTGCCAACATCTGATATTGCCAGTCTTTCTGATTTTAGCTATTACAGCAGTTGTGAATAGTATCTCATTGTGTTTTAATTTGCGTTTCCCTTATGACAAATGATGTAATCTCCTTACTGGTCATTGTAGATCTGCTTTTGTCAAGCATCTGTTCAAGTCTTTGCACATGTTTTCCACTGGGTTGTCTGTCTTTTATTATTGACTTGTAAAAGTTCATCAACTATTACATATTAAGTCCTACTTATTTATATGTGTTGCAAATATTTCCTCCCAGTCTCTAGATTCCCTATTCATGTTTGTAAATAACATCTCTTCACAAAAAGAAATATCTCATTTTGACAAAGTCCAATATATCCTGTTTTCCTATTATGATTAGTGTTTCTGGTGGCCTAATCTCTGACTAATCCACAATTATAAAGATATTTCCCATGTTTTCTTCTTCAAGTTTTCTGTTTAGCTTTCACACTAAGTCTATTATTTAACTCATTAGTGTTGATGTGTCCAATGGAGTCAGGGTCAAGATTCATCTTGTATAATTTTTTTCAGCACCACCTGCGAAAAAGCCCTTCTTGTTGAACTGACTTCACATCTGTGTCAAAGATCAATTAATTGACGATGTGTGGGTCTATTTGCAGACCCTTCTGTTTCATTGATCTATCTGTCTTTCTTCATACCAGTATCATCCTATCTTTGTTACTAGCTTTACAGTAAGTCTGGAAATCAGGTCGAGTCTTCCAACTTTGCTCTTCTTTTTAAATATGGTTTGGCCATTTTAGATCCTTTGTATTTTCATATACATTTTGAATCAACTTGTCAATTTCTTCAAATTAGCCTGCTAAAGTTTTGATTGCGATTGTATGAAGCTACAGATGGGAGGAAGGAATACAGGTGTCATTGTAGCTATATAGTTCTAACAATGAATCAGGGAGTTTAGAATTAGTCCCATTCCACAAATGGAAGACCCTCTGCTCCAAAAGACTTTTTTAAGTATCTGCTCAAGTATCTACAGCTAGTAAATCCCAGCCCAGGTGGGTCTGACCTTAAATCTCAGGTGCTTTTTACGAGGCTATCCGAAATTGGCCTGCAACCAGAGGAAGCACCACGGGCCTGGAAACCACGCCACATGAGAAATTGTTGGGAGAAGTAAAAGATTGCCAGCCTGGAGAAGAAAAGATAAAATGATGGTTTATCTGAAAATAACTGATGAATCATCATGGGAAGGACCCTGGGGTACAAATTGTGAGGGGCCAATTTTGATTGAAAATGTCTTAGAGAGGCAGCAACGCTGGTGGTTAAAAGCACAGACTGTGGAAACAAGCTGCCTGAGTTCCAGTCCCATCTCTGTCACCTTCTAGCTGTGTGACCTTGGGCACGTCACTTAATGTCTCTGTGTCTGTTTCTTCATCTGCAAAACAGGGATAAAAGTCATGTTGGATCAATGGCCTCGTAGTCATGAAGGCCCTAGGCCAGCATCAGGCACACAGCAGGTGCTATGAAAGGATTGATGGGTAAAAATGTGAGAAGTGGAAGGGGGATTATCACCAGACAATTCATTCTAACTCTCTCAAATCTCAAACATTCCAAAAATGTCAGAATTGCCATCTATTCTGGTAGCTGCAGAAAGACACCTGTATTACATGAAAGACTAGATAGACAGTCCCTGGGAGTCCTTTTTTGTTTTTTCAGTTCTAAAGTCCCGTGACTCTAAGTCAATTCCTTCCCAAGTTACGAAGGCAACAAATGACCACCCTCTTGCCTCCATCAATCAATACTTTCTCACTTCGTTGGATCAGTAAGTACCCAACTTGCCTGGAAACAAAAGCCTCTAACTGATGTAAGGAGATCTAAAATCCCACTACTGTGCCCTCAGTCACAAAACAAAACAGAGAGAAAGCAGGGTGGGACACCAGGAGGGGGAGTTAGAACTCATTTGCTCACAACATTGAGTTGGGAGCTTCCGCTGGTGGGAGAGCCAGTAGTGTCTTGGGTTCGCCCGTTGAGATCTATCCACGTCCACGGTGCGGGGGTGGCACAGTTCTGACTCAGACACAAGGGGCGTTTCTGTCCTCAGTTCCACATGAGGAGCTGTTTCCTCTCCAGCCCTGGTCCTCAAAGGTTTGTATCTGTCGAAAACTTGTTGTCCCTCAAGTGCTCCCTGCTCCAAACAAAGAACCAAGCAGTTTCCCTATGGGAGTCATTCGGCAGATCCTTGAACCCTTTCCTGGCCTTTTCTTTATCTTCAACTCTTGTCGGCCTCTAGTGTTTTCCCAGCACCATTTCTTATTCATGACAGGCAGGGGGCCGCAAGCCTTAAAAACACCCTCATTGCTAAGTCCTTCGCCCTTCTCTCATATTGCCGTTCCTCCACTGGCTCCATTTAAAAATGAGCTGCTTACTTAACTTCCCAGGCCATTTTGGGTGATTAAAACTGTCCTTGCTCTGGAAGAGGCTGTTACATTTCTCATAACCTTGGCGGTCAGAAACCATACTTGTCCCTGTTCCTAGAGGAGACTCCATCTCAGCATTTTATGAGGTGCTCATTATAAGCCATCTCTCTGCCGCTTGAAGACAAGCTGGTAAAGCTCCCCGAAATCAGGAATGAGGGGCCTGTGGCGGGCTGGGTATCAGAGATATTGGAGCTCCGAGCCATATGCTCTCATGTACAGATATGTCACTGTGAGCAGTTCACTTAATCTTCCTGAGCCTCTTTCCTCCTCTGTTCAGGAAAAATGGTGCTAGACCAAGACCTTTAATGTTTACCCGTGCCTTACGCTTCCTCTTCCGATGCATCAGAGTCTGGGCAAACAGACACTGCAGATAAAATCTTTTGTAAACCATAAACCTAAACAAATATAAGCCTTGTTTAATGAGGCTGCCCTTGGCCACACTGGATGAATAAACCAGCAACAGCGCATGTTCTAGGGCAACCAAATTCTGCATCGTCACCTAGGTCAGCCTGCTACATCTTCATCAGTTTCATGAGATCCTAAATTTTACCAAGTGCCAAAAGACACATCTTAAGTCAACATGACTGTGGCCAGATACAGCCCTTGGGAACATCCTCTACACACAGGATTAAGGCAAGGACATAGAATCAAAAGGTGGGAAGCCAGGTTCCAGTTTTTATGGTATTATTAATTAGCTGTGGGATGTTCTCTGTATGCCTCATTCCCCAGATTCTCCTACCGAATAGGGTTGCTATGAGATAAAGTCCTATAGGAGAAATAGCTTACTAAGTTCTAAATACAGGGCACAATATTATAATAACGGTTTTACTGATTCATCCGTGAAGAACCAGAGACCATTTCCTTACGGTTCCACTGAATCCAAAGCCGGAAAAATGCCAACTGTTGTACCGAAAGAGTTTGAATAAGCATTGTAACTTTTTTTTTTAATTCCAGTACAGTTAACATACAGTGTTAATATTAGTTTCAGGTGTACAATATAGTGATTCAACAATACTATACATTACTCAGTGCTCATAC
The DNA here is from genome assembly GCA_004023845.1 of Helogale parvula. Classification (NCBI taxonomy): domain Eukaryota; kingdom Metazoa; phylum Chordata; class Mammalia; order Carnivora; family Herpestidae; genus Helogale; species Helogale parvula. The sequence continues at coordinate 95,464 of PJEM01004919.1, forward strand.
GATAAGTATAAGTGTATTCTTAATCCCCTTCACCTACTTTAGCATTATCATTTTTATTTTTTTAAGTTTATTTATTTCTGAGAGAGACAGAGTACAAGCAGGAGAGGGACAGAGAAAGAGAGAGAAGCAGAATCTGAAGCAGGCTTCAGTCTCCAAGCTGTCAGCACAGAGCTTGATGCGGGGCTTGAATGCATCGACCATAAGATCATGACCTGAGCTCAAGTCGGACACTTATCTGACTGACCCACCCAGGAACCCACATTATCACTTTTAGAAAAAAAAACCCAACCAAGGAAAGAGCCTTGATTTTGACCTCTAGTGTCAAAAAGAATAGATTACACACTGTTTGTACGGTGACTCGCTTGCAGGCTTGTCAAGGAAGGAAACTGACCATTCCTGAGAGCCCATGACATGCCGAGCCCCAAGACTTGTGGGACCAAACTTGCCATCCAAACCTGAACACTTAGGAAAGTAGACACATTAATAATTCCGCAAGAACAGCAAACTGTACTGAACCTGTACGGGATGCAGGTGCATGTCTGCACAGCTCCGAGCAGAGCACAGAAGAGCTCCAAGGATAAGAGCATCGATAAACCAGAGTAGAATGTCCCTATAGGACACGCCAGTGTTATTCCATTCCAATGACAGACGTTTGCCTTTCAGCTCTAATTTTAACATTGCAGAAAAGCCCATTTGTTGCTACTGAGGAAGTTTCTTCATGAACTTGCGTGAGGTGTTCTGAGTTGGGTCTGCAGGACTGCTGGCGGAGCCCTGAACTGTCCACTTCCTGGTCAGCTTTGATCCGGTGGGCTTCACGGAAGTGCTTCAGGAGCTGACGTGAGAGCTCCCTTTCTCTCTCCTACATGATGCCCAAGTCCATGAGCGGATGAGCTCAGATCCCCTCTCGGAGAGAAAGGTACTATCAGGGTTGGGTTAAAAAAAAAATGTGCTTCCTGGTGGTCCCTCCACTGGCTTGAAAATAGCAAGTTTTTATGCCACTAATTGAAATTCAAGTTAAAAATACCTATTTTTGTATCTTAACTTCATGACCAAGGCCATTATTAAACTACTAACAGATGCTTTAGTCCCAAAATTGCTCCTTCCACATCACAGCTGTCACCTCGCCTGGACATCAGGGCAGGCATATTACAAGCTAGAAGAGTGGGACAGAAGGAAAAACACTGAAATGGAGGGCGTAAGTCTGGCTTTGCCATTCCTTTGCCATTCTTGGAGTTTGAATTTCCTTCTTCCTACAAAGGAGCAGTCTCACTCAATATTATCTTAGGGAACTGTCATGAAAATGAAATGTAATAATCCCTATGAAAACCCTTGGAAAACAACAGAAAGCTCTACACAAACGCTGGCAATGCAGATTGGCAGGTGAGAGGACAGCCACACGGAACAACAGAAGCTCCAGTTGTGAATTCTCTATTAATTGCAATCTGAACTCCTATACCCAGTGCTCTCAATGCAACCAGAAAGAAAAGCTTGCTCAGGAATGAAGAATGGGGTCAGATGGATGGACCGGAACAGAAGAGAGGACCGTTTTCCAGCTACAAGCACGGAGAAGTGCCTGGACCATGTCATTTGGATTTGAACAGCAATCCAAAAGTCTCTAGATGTGCCATTATTGTGACATTTGGAGTTCACATTTTTCTACCACTTAATGGGCTACCTTTTTGGTCATTTTTTTCCAATTTTTTCCTCTATCAATAAATATCTATCTGAATTGAGTTTGGGATGGACGCATCAAGTAATCTTTAGGACCAAGGCCATGATTCCTGAAACTATGGGCAGTCCCACTGGAGAGCCCAGGGCGGAGGTCCTAGACTGGCAACCAGCCAGACGACCCATGTTCTAGGGCTGTTCCTCAACCATATTTTCATGTGTGGCTGAACTTGCTATCCCTGAACACCTCTTGCACAGACAGTCTTCTTCAGATATACCTAGGTATCTAGGGATGGTATATAAGTTCCTCTTAGCAAGTGGACACACGAATGTTACTGTGGTTGACAGACTCCTAATCTGGCCACCACCACCTTCTCCCAACATTGTATGTGGCCACCCACACACCAAAAGGTACAGTCTATTTCTCCTCCCTGTGAGTCTGGGCTGCCCTTGCGACTTACTCTGACCAACAGAAGGTGCTGGAAATCATGTTTATTCCAGGACTCTTGGGTCCTATGAGAACTGGCACCTTCTGCTTACTCCTTCTACACAGAAGTCTGGCTACCCTGAAAATACCATGCTGTGAGCAAGCCCAAGTCAGACACAGAAAGAGATCACATGGAGGAGCACAAAGGTGTGAGAAATGTGAGTGAAGCCTTCTTGGGTTTTCTGGCCCAGCCCACACAGTCGGCAGCTGAAAGCAGGCAAATGAGCAGTCCCATCTGATGCTACAAGGAGCAGAAGAATCACCCAGCCAAGCACAGATCAAATTATACAATCTTGAGAAATAAAAAGTCATTGTTGTGTTAAGACGCCAAGCTTTGGGGTGGTTTGTTATGCAGCAGTAACGAAATGAAAGAGCAGTGAAAGAGCACTCGGAAATCCTGACGTAAAAGACATCTTGAGTTATCTAGACAGAGAAGTCCAAACCCTTCTGTGTAGCAAACAGCCAAAATCTTTGATTCAGCAGCAGTCTTGAGAAGCTAAACAGTATTTCATGTGCTCCTACTTCCTACTCGGCTTGATAAACACTTTGGAAGTATCTACCACAGCTTCATGCAGGGGCCACATCTAGTGGGATGCGGGAAGGCTCTGGTGGTAGAGACTTGAGAGACCTAAGCTCCAGCTCTCACTCTTGACCTTGTGAATTACTCCAAATTTTGGGCAAGGCATCCACTCCCTGCTGCCCGTTTCCCATCTATGACATGGAGATAATAACGCCTCTCCTATTTTCTCCACAGGCTTCCTGGAGAAGCCAAATGAGGTAGAGGGTTATTAAATGAGCTTTCAAGATATGATGCAATTTCTCTACCAGCTATTTCATAACTTTATTTTTTCAGATTGAAATGTTTACAGTAAACATCGTGAAAAAGGGAAAGAGAAGACACAGTCCCCCCCCCTCCACATCGCCAAAGAACAAGGCTTCCAAGATGGCACCCAGCGTACAGCAAACGTCATTTGGGGACAAAGAGCAGATGGGATCTGGGTAAGAGCAGCTTTGCATTAGCCAGCCAAAGTTCGAGGAAAGTCTCCTTGGACATCTGGCCAAACATTTTTAGCAACCCTGTCAAGAGAGTCCCCGTTGGGCAGGTCATTAGCAAAATGTCTGGGACAGCACTCAGTGAGGCCTTCAGGTTGTGTCTCTTTGGACAGCATTTCTCTTCCCCTGACCAGCAACCAGGACAAACATGGACAGAGGGTCATGCCCCGTCCTTTCTGCTCTTACGCGCCCTTCCAATCCGAGGCAGGCTGCCAGCTCCCCAGTCTGCAATCTGTTGTCATATACACCATGTCAGTATAAATCTTGGTGCCATTACCTCAGAGCACGGACTGCTCACAGATGCCGGTCATCAATCTAGATCCCTGCCGCCCCCAACAGCAGTCCACTTAAGGCTTCTCAGGGAGCCTCGAATTCAGCCAATGGGGAGACCCCACAGCATGAGAGGAAAGGCCACAACAAGGAAGACAGAGCATACAAAAATCTCGGTCAGTCTCTCTGGGTCGTGAAGAGACCTGGCGGAATCGATTTCCTCGAGAGCCACTGGCTGGAGATGTATCAATTACGATGTGATGAAGAGTCCTACGAGACGAAACCACAAATCAAATTTTCATTACCAGATGAAGTGAGAAGAACCACAGGTGAAATCCATCAGTGTTGGCTCTCCTCTGAGGTGGGCCAGGGCAGACGAGAACTTGCTCTGCCACCGCCTTTTGCACCTGTTCGTACTGAACAGTTAGCTCACTGCAGCCCTCTCCCACATACACAAAGTCATTTGGCGGGCACGACTCCTTCACCACTGCAGCGGGCAAGGGGGGCTCTGTTCTGCTTCAGAAACCCCTATCTCTCTTTAATGCCCAGGACAGGAGCCATCCTGAGGCTCATACCCATTTATTTTTGTTAATATTTATTTATTGGGGGTGGGGGGCAGAGACAGAGGGAGACACAGAATCGGAAGCAGGCTCCAAGCTCTGAGCTGTCAGCACGGAGCCCGACGCAGGGCTCGAGCCCACAAGCTGTGAGATCATGACCTGAGCTGCAGTCGGGCGTTTAACTGACTGAGTCACCCAGGCGCCCCATTCTATCAATTTAGAAGAGTGCCCTAGGTAAGCTCCCCAAACTGAAGGGCTGGGAGGTGGGGGCTGGCCTCTGACTTGGGTTTGTAATCTGTTCTCAAGGTAGGAGAAGGAGAAGGAGGCGTGCCTCCCAGGTAGAACCAAAGAAGAAAAACTCAAGAGCTCCCCCAAAAGATACACAACCCACAGAGCACCTCATCCAGGCTAAGTAGGTGGGAGACTGCCCCCCTCACTTCCACACAGACTCCTCAAGGCTGCCCTTGACCTTTATGTTAACTCACTTTCCCTGGAGAAACAAACTGTGTAAGGGGAACAAAGAATGATTCCTGGCTTCCTGTAAAAGCACACACAGTGAACGCTCTAAGAGCCGGTGAAGGCACCTATTGGAAATGGCTCTGCAAAATGTGAAATACTGAGCAGAGGCAGAGGGTGATGCAATGTCCTTCCCAGGGGGCCTCCTGTGTCTCCTGCAGGCGCACCCTCCAGCTTACAGGCAAATCTGATCGTGTTACTCGGCCCCTCCAGGTGGAGGACCGGCCCCGGGATCTGGCTTCCGCCTGTTTATCCAGACTAACCTCTCTCCCCGCCAAACACCCTGAACCACGTGTGGCCCCCATGCCAGCCTCACTCATGTTCTCCCTCACCTTGGCCCACGATGCTCCTGGAAACCTGCGCCACATTCCTGACCTGGCAAAGCCCTATTCATCCTCCACGATTCCAGCCTGGGCACCACCTGCTCTTGGAAGCCACCTCTGACCCACACCTCCTGCTCATGTGCTACCCATAGAAGCCCCAGGCTGGGAGGTCACTGTAACTCCTGATCTTGTGACCATTAGGTAGACGTGCAGCAATCAAATAAAGTCCTTTCTCCAACTAGCTGCTGCCATCTGCGTCCTTCTGTGTAGAGCAGTGGTTCTGGAAGGGCAGCAGCAATTAGCACCACCCCAGAAAATGTCAGGCATGCAGATTCTTGCACTCCCAACCAGTCTCACCCAATCAGGACATCCGGCCGTTGCCCCAGCAATCTGTAGTTTAACTCTTCTCCAAGGGATTCCGAGGCACACTCGAGTTTGAAAACCGGTGCCCGGAAGCCTTCAAAGGCCATTGGGAGCAGTTCGGATTCTGTTCAGTAAGCTCTGCCAGGCAGGTTTCCCTTCTCCGGGATGGCGGAGCCTCGCCACGGCTGAAAGCAGCTGCATTCACCGAGGCCAGATGTGGAAATACTTCCCCTCCCTGCACCCCCTGGAGTAAACAAGAATCACCTAGGGAACAAAGGAAACTCAGGAGCCCTGGGCCTTAGGGAGCTCTCACTGCCCCTGAGCAGGGGGCTGGCTGCACCGAACAGAGTTCACCTCGGGCTAAATCCATGGCTGGGGCACCTTGTTCTTAAAGAAGCTGCTTTCTGGCTACTTTTCTCCAAAGGACAGCATTAGATACATTGGGAGTAGGACAGACAGAGCTGCCACTCTTATGACAAGTAGATAAAATGGAACAGAGCAATTAGGAAACCCCCGCCCTGTCAGTTTCAGCTGAACATTCCACGGGCAACCACAACAAAGGCTACGGTGGTGAGCTGAATGTGTTAGGTTCGGTCGCCCACCCCACGTCACATCACGGCGTAACACATTCAGGCCTACGGAACTGTCCAGAGACCCAGGAATGGACAACGTCTAAGCACCAACTTTTCTTATAAGCCCTTGGAGCTAGCTTTCACTGCATACTTTATTTTTATTGAACACTTGCTATGCACAGGGTAAGCCAGGTCTCACTCACCCGTGGATTACAACCTTAGCTGAATATCACAAACAGACAAGGAGCTTTGGAAACAGTCCGATGTCTAGTCCAGAGCCCAGGCCACAGAATCTCCGGAGTTGGACCCAGGCATCAGCATTTTAAAAATTCCCCAAGTGATTCCAACGTACAGCCAATTTGGGGGAACACTGGTTTTTTAAATTTTTTTTTTGAGGAGGGGGGCAGAGAGAGAGAGGGAGAGAGAGAGAATCCCAAGCAGGCTCCTCACGGTCATTGCAGAGCCTGACGCAGGGCTCCATCTCACGGACGGTGAGATGGTGACTTGAGCCAAAATGAAGAGTCGGACACTTAACCAACTGAGCCACTCAGATGCCCCTGGGGAATCGTGGTTTTAAATATCGATGTCTGTACCCCACCCCAAACTACATAAATCAGGCTGGAGCCTGGGCATGTATGTGTAACACACATATGGACTTTTTAGAGACATCATTATAACAACATCGTTTACAGCCCTGCCTATAGGAGCTAGTGCCTTCTAGGACTGTATGAATCTGACAGGGAATGGCACAAAAGGCACATAATTCACAAAAATGACATTCTCACTAGTTGAATCCTATCCTCAGGGCTCCCACAGTTCTCACACTTTGCGTACGGTCTCTCTCTGGAATTTCTGTTTTTCCTTTGGGTGCCTTCAGACAAAAAAAAAAATCTTTCCAGCTCCCTTCTCAGCATATTTGAAAACTGGAAATGGCTTTTGAGCGCTCAGGTGCCCAGGGTTAAATTTAGGACTTAGAGGGCTCTCAGCTCTCTGCTGAAGGAGAAGATTAACTTCTTAGGTCGTGTCTGAGCCAGACATGGCTCGCATTTTAAGAAGCCAATAGGTAAAATAGATAAGACTATTGATTCCTCATTTCACAACTTTGATGCCAAGTGTCTCGATCTGCCCAACAAGTGAGGGTGATTTTTACTCTAATGCAAAGAAATGTAATTGGGATACTTACCATCTAAAGGACCCCTACTGAGAATCCTTTGGTGGAAATGCTGATGTTTATATAGCAAGTGTGCTTTGAAAGGAGGTATGCCTGCAAAATCATTCATGAAAACTTAGAAAGATAAGCCCAACACCTCCTCTTCTTTTGCAGATTACCTCTGCACAGTTTTAATTTAGTGTGACCTATTTTTTTTTTTTGCCAGCATTGACCATTTATCTGTATGCCTGATGACCAAGGGAATCATTCTCTGTGACCACTGTTGCATCAGGAGGAGGGCTGGGCTGGAAGTTAAAAGAACTGGGCTCTGTGTCCCAGGTCACCTCTAATTCCCTGTGTGATCCAGAACAAGTTATTTGATCCTCAGGTTCCCCAAGTATAAAACAAGAGAGTAAGTTCTTGCAAAGATGGTTTTCTTCCAGTCCAAACATCATGTGGTTCTAATTTGTTTGTGGACAATGACATTAGCCTCGTGGAAATGGCTAAGTTTATTACTTTGTTTTCTTAAAAATGGATAATTATTTGGGAGAAAGTACCCTGGGTAACGAATTCCATAAAACAAAGATTAAGTAACTGATCTACACACCATAATGTCCCAGATGCGGTGAGGCTACAGAAAGAAGAGAGATGGCCTATGCTGATAAAATTAATGAGGAAAACAATTACACATCTAACCATGATTTAAGAGAATGAAATAGACGTTATGGTATGAAAACAGAGAGGAGGCAGCTTGGAGCATTAGAAAAGACTGTCTAGAAGCAATAGTAAAGTTCTTTCTATTAAAGTTTCTAGTAGGGGCGCCTGGGTGGCTCAGTGGATGAAGCGTCCGAGTCTTGACTTCGACTCAGGTCATGATCTCATAGTTCATGAGTTCAAGCCCTGCATTGGGCTCTTGCACTGAGAATGTGAAGACTGCTTGGGATTCTCTCTCTCTCTTGCTATCTCTCTTCCCCTCTCCACTCTCTCTCAAAATAAATACATAAACTTTTTAAAAAAATAAAGTTTCTAGGGGCACCTGGGTGGCTCAGTCGGTTAAGCCTCCAACTTCGGCTCAGGTCATGATCTCACATTCGTGGGTTCGGGCCCCGTGTCCAGCTCTGTGCTGACAGCTCAGAGCCTGGAGCCTGCTACCGATTCTGTGTTTCCCTCTCTCTCTGCCCCTCCCTGCTCATGCTCTGTCTCTCTCTGTCTCAAAAATAAAACATTAAAAAAAAATTTTTTTAATAAATAAAGTTTCTAGTAAAGTTAGGGTTAAAAGAACACTGAACATGGCTTCCAATTCTGGACTTCCCAGGCAGGGACTCTTCTGTCACGTAAGATAAGTCACACACCTTCCCCAAGCTCAAGGCTTCCCATGTGTCAAGTGGGAATCCTGTAACACGGTCCCAACATACTGGACAGGCCACTGGGAGGCACAAAGAAGACACCAGCATTACAGAGAGGGCTTGACAAAATGCTATCTAGAGGAAGGCGCACAGAGCTGGGGCTGATCCACTGAGCATGTGCCCCGATCGATTCCGCTCTGAGGATTTCTAAACACCAGAATTTCTGCAGAGAAAAGCATCTAGAGATAAAAGTCAGAGCTAATGGGATACCCTACACAGTGGCTTCTTTCCTTTCTCTCACCTTCTTAATTTCCCACTTATTCACTTGTTAAATGAAAAATATGTGCTTATTGTTTTAACATTTATGTATTTTTGAGAGATAGAGACAGTATGATCAGAGGAGGAGCAGAGAGAGAAAGGGAGACACAGAATCTGAAGCCAGCTCCAGGCTCTGAGCTGTCGGCACAGAGCCCAACACGGGTCTCGAACCCACAAACCGTGAGATCATGACCTGAGCCAAAGTCGGACGCTTAACTGTTTTAATTAAATAGTATAAAAAGGTATAAGATAAAAATAAAAAATCCTTTCCCTCACCCCTCTCAATCCCCAGGTGCTTCTTACTTTACCACGACTAACAACAGCTTATGTGTCCTTCCAGAAAAGAGCTGGAGATTGGCTCATGGTCATAATTGTACATGTACGTATTTCTGTGTCTGTCCCCTCTATCTATAGCTAGACACCTTCTTTTCTAGGTATCAGTTACTGGAGAGGAAAGATCTCATTTCAAATAATCTCAGTTTAAGGCAATACAGTTTTAGATTACTGAAATCTGACATTGCTTTCAGTGGTGATAATAATAATACTATTATTATTTCTTACCAATGGAAAGCGGGGGCGGGGGGGGAGGAATAGAACAAGGTTATTTAAGATGTTATGCAAACCAATTCCTGAATTTAGGAGTGTAGAGCAAACTACTATATTGTTTGTTGGTTAACGAAGAAGAAACTCAGTCGTGAGAGGGTTGATAAACCTTTGGTTCTGCGGATCTGCTTCTGAATAAATGGAACAGAGAAGTCAAATGATTTTTTATCTCCTCTTATTCCATAAATTCATTTCAGGTTCACTTTCAAAGAATGCTTATAAAAAAAAAGAGGGGTGTTCAGGATTAACAAATTCACTGAATAACTTTTAAAGAATGAATGTATACCCAAACATTTAAAAACAAGACTTCAAGGTATTAACTAAAGTCGTTTAATAAAGTAAAAGCATTTAAGTTGGACGCATACTCCCTGTCATCCTTCATCCAAAAAAATTAATGAGGACCTAAGTGTTTTTAAATTTGTCTTGAATCCCCATTCAGCTCACGAGTACAGTAACCTATAGAGAAAATGAACGGTTATTTAGGCTTTGACACGTCCGGGGCTATTTACCACACATACTCTCACTCACACGGTTAAAAAGTGGTCTCTCTCCTTATTCCTACGTCCGAAGTTTCCTGTCATTTCCATCGCACACATTTCACTGGCTTTATTACATAGGAGATGGGGGGCGGGGTGACTGTTCAAGCCCTCTCTGAGTCCTACACGATGGGTATGAAAACTCTCTAATAATTGGTCAAGACATTTTTCCTTTGCTCTCTTCCAATCTGGAAAGCTCAAAGCAGCTGAGCGTAGTCACTCTACTCTTCTATTCTTCTCACCTGCTCTTCCAAAGTGGTTTACTACAATCCTCTTCCGATTCTCCTCTTACAAACAAAATCAGTTTCTATTTCTGACTCTCTCTCTCTCTCTCTTTTTTTCCTGTTTAAAGTGCTATAATGATTTGCTGTTCTGAGTCCTCCAGAAATTTCTAAACATTTGGTAACAAGTGCCACTGCAACCACGTAGAAAAGGTAGCGTCCTGGTCTCTACGGCCAATACAGGGATTTGCTCCACTAAGTTCGTCTGCACTCCCTGTGGTTCTCACATATGTTATTGAAATCGCAGCACATTATCTCTTATTAGCAGACAAAATGGTCTCAAAATGGCTGGAAAGAAGTTAAATTCAAATAAATGGGAAATTTGACAATAGAGATTTTAAGGCCTTGGTGGATCTCAAAATAACTATACCTCTTTAGGAAAAAAAAACAACTTTAAGAGCTTATAAATAAAAGAAATTTGGATTTGTACCTAATGTGAATCATGCTGGAGGAATTAATTTACTTCTTTCAGGCTGAAGAGTTTTCAGACATCATGGTTCATAAATTCTTATGGCTGGTGGGGCTTTCTAGTAATTCTGCCTCTAAAAATAATCATGGAAGGGTACAGTTTCTGGGAAAATAGAAAATTTGCTTCTTCAAAATTAATTAAGGCATTTATCGCTTTTTCCAAAGGGATCGGTCACAGTCCAGGGCTACCTGGGAGTGGAACGGCTGATTTGTTCCAAGGGACAGTTATTGAAGCCTAATTGGAGGATTTCTATTTCTGGCTAACTGTGGACTGAGTTCTACATAATCTTCCCTATGCGTGAACTGTTATAAGATTAAAATAAAAATAAGCTGGATAAATCATCATGGAATACCGAAAAGGCTTCGTAGTATAAGGTGGTCTCCCAAAAGTTGGGAGGGACACCCTCCCACAAAACAAGCCCTTTCCAGAGGGGCAGACCCCTACTGGCCACACTCCACACCTGAAGTGGAAGAGTTAACATGTAGCTTCCTGGGCTGATAGCAATTTTCTGAGAGGATAGCTCCGAGGTTCCCCAGGGAAAAGGTACCCCAAATAAAAATAACGGCCAGCCTCCCTCAAAAAAAAGATAAGGGGTGTTCTGGGAAGGTAAGTGGAGTAAGGTGGTGGAGAGGGGCTTCCCACCGCCCCATGCCTTTGTGCCCAACCTTTTCAAATTTAGCAAACATATACATATATATATGTTTTTCACTGTAAAATTCTCTGGCTTCAGGAAGGTTGGGGAAAACACCTCTGAGAGCTGGAGGAAAGTAGGGGGGAAATACATTTGGCGAGTGATCCTGAGAACACATGGAAAAGCATGTGACTTCTCAAAGCCAGAAAGGATTACATAAGCTTCTTCTGAAGCATTAGATTCAACACGAGTCCCTGGAAGGGCCACCCTGACTCCTGAGCCTGGACTGGACAAATAGTTCGGTCTCCAAGAGCACTAGCCTTGGCCATGGGTGAAAAATTCTACTTTCCATACAGAATTGCTGGGCACCATGTCAAATGGAAGAAATCTTACTAGCTAAAATACAGTCTGCTTGTCTTACTTCTTTTTATTTATTAATTTTTTTTTTGAGAGACAGACACAGCGTGAGCAGGGGAGGGTCAGAGAGAGAGGGAGACACAGCATCCGAAGCAGGCTCCAGGCTCTGAGCTAGCTGTCAGCACAAAGCCCGATGCGGGGCTCAAACCCACGAACCGTGAGATCATGACCTGAGCCAAAGCTGACTCTTAACTGACTGAGCCACCCAGGTGCCCCTACTTGTCTTACTTCTTAAGAGTTGCTGGAATAGAAAGCATCTTCTTCCTTATCACTTCCCTTGGTCCTAAATTCACATCTTTCTGCGGGCTGGTATGGACGAAAAGGAAGAAACCGGATGGAGACTGATGACTGATGGGGCTCCAGACGCCATTCCTGCAACCACTTTTGCTGCCAAGTCACCTGCCTTATTAGGAAAAGCCTGAAGGATCAGTCTCTTCTACGTAGGGATATACCTCTACATTCAGCTTGGGCCTTTGCAGGAACGTGCTCATCCCAGCCTCAGCTTTCCAGCTGTGGCCAGGAGGACACCCTGGGAGCGGTGGAGACAGTCCTCTGGTCATGGGCAGGCAAAGGGCAGCAGGGGTTTTGTGCTCCTCTCCCGTCAGTCTCTAAGGTAGTTCAGACTCACTTCTGCCTCCTTCCAGCAGTGGTGAACTCGGTAATTTGAACCAAACTTCCCCAATGAACACAACGAAGAAATCTGGATGAAATATATTTTTTAAAAATCTTTCCTAAAAGCACAGAAGAGCTAACAAAACGGGGAGGTCTTCAATTGAAAGATCTGGGAGGAGGTCCGAAGATGTGGGCCTGGGGATTAGGGGCCAATTTTACCCCATCAGATTGGACTCAACCCAGTCAGAGGAAGGCAGGAGGCTGAACAACAGTCCTGGCAGCCATATAGGGTCAGGGGGCCAGGGCACCCCGAGGGCTAAGGCCTGGTAACCACTTTGTACTTATGGTTGGGACCCTAGGAGTAAGAGAAAACAAAAATACAACTGGTCTGACTTCATGCCATGTGGGTGGTCTAGAAAATCTCAAGTCCCCAAAGTCTGATCCAGGCTTGCTGGTACCCCAAAAATCCTGAAGAAGCTATTTAAAATCCCCTCTAGAACTGTCAGTTTTATCAGCACCACTCAAGGCCTCAAATTATTGCATTTCATCAATCTTAAATATCGCTAGTTATATGACTGCACTACTATTTTAGGTACCAGTGAGTGAAATAGAAGGAAAAAAATGTTAGGCACCTACTATTTTAGGTACCAACTATAAATGTTAGACTCTGTCAACTGTAAATTACATCTGAATTTCAGAGATTAAAGTGTAAAAAAAGGTACATCTTAAAATTGATGAGCTGATAATTATGCAAATATTTTTTCAAAACAATATCTAGCACACATTCAAAGATAATCAGGCACATAAGGAAATGTAACATAAATATGAGCCAGCATGATAATCAGAACAAACAACAGACAGAAAAAACAGCTGCGTAAGTATTCCAGATGGAAAAATTATGACACACAGAATGTAAAACAACTGTACTTACTATGCTCGTGGAGATTCAAATTGGGCTTTAACATTTCAAAACAAGGAAATAGGAACTATATGAAAGTAATATTAAAGATATGAAAAAGAACTAGAAATTCTAGAATTGATATTCAGTAACTAGAATTAAGAATGCAAGAGATGGGTTTATCTGCAGATTAGATACAGCTGAAGAGACACAGTGTGATTTAGAAGATAGGTCAGAAGAACTATCAGAATGTAGCTAGGAGATATAAAAAGGATGGAAAATACAGAAAAGAGGGCAAGAGATAATGAAAACATAGTAAGGAAATTTAAGACAGTAAAATGACCTTAAAACACAAAGTTCTCCCAGAAATAGGCAAGAGAGTTGCGAGGAAGCTGCTAATAACCATAAGCTCAGCTCCCTCAAAGACCAACCACATCACCGAGGCAGGTCACCTTAATGAAGATCCAGAGGTAGAATAACAATGATTAAAAGTTGCAGTATTGTGATTTATAAGAAATATGTACGTGGCCAGATGACCAAAACCTATTTCTCACATATATTTGGTCTTCATCCTAGGTCCACAGTTCCTGGCTCGCAGTTCCCCAAACCTTGTAAACTTCCTGAGCTAGAAGAGCAATGGCAACATCTTTTTTCATAATATTTAGTCTCTGTCCTCGGTTCCTGAAATCACTTCAGAGCCAAAAAGGTGAAATAGGTCTCCTGTTACTCATAAAAATCCCCACTCTTTACTACAACTGGGTACGGTTAAGCAGGTAACTCTTGGAAAGTACCTAAGAATAGAGGCTGGTTGCCAGGAGAACCATGAATAGTGATGGAACCTTCAGCTCTACTCCGTGACTTGCAAGTAGGGGAGAGGGGCGGGAGGTTGAATCAATCACCAATGGCCAACGGTTTAACCTCCCATGATTATGTAATGCAACCTCTGTAAAATTCCAAAAGGAAGAGGTTCAGAGAGCTTCCGTTTGGAGAATCTGAACGCTCCACATATCACTGTGCCTGGCCCCAAACTCCATGAGGACAGACACTCCTTTGTTTGGGACCTCACCCTATGTATCTCTTCATCTGGCTGCTGATTCATACTCTTTAATATCCTTTGTAATAAACTAGTAATCTAGTGAGTCAACAGTTCTGAGCCACTGTAGCAAATTAATTCAAGCCCAGGACCGGGTAGTGGGATCCTCGGATTTACAGCCAGTCACTCAGAAGCAGAGGTGACAAGCTGGGTTTGCGACTGGCGTCTGAGGTGGAAGGCAGTCTTGTGAGACTGAGCCTATATCCTGTGAAGTCTGATGCTACTCTGGGTACACAAGTCAGAATTGAGTTGAATTGTAGGACAGCCAGCTGGCATCCAAGAATTGCTTGAATGTGTGGGGAGAACACATTGGTTCTCAGAACTTTTGGTGACCAGAACTTTTTATTATTTTTTAAATTTCTTTTTTATGTTTTATTTATTTTTGAGAGCAAGAGAGACAGAGCACGAGTAGGGGAGGGGCAGAGAGAGAGGGAGACAGAATCCAAGGCAGGCTCCAGGCTCTGAGCTGACAGCTCAGACGTGGGGCTCAAACTCACAAACCGTGAGATTATGACCCGAGCTGAAGTCTGGCACTTAACTGCCTGAGCCACCCAGGTGCCCCTATAGTACTTTGCTAAATAGGGAAATAAATGTTTTTATTCTAACTATTTGCTATAAGGACAATATCAAAAAGCATTAAAGGAAGGGTTTAATTTAAAAAATTTTATTGAGCTATATTTGACATATAACATACTAGCTTTAGGTGTACAATGGAATGATTCAACATTAGTATACATTGTGAAATGACCGCCACAATAAGTCTAATTAACATCCATCACCATAGTTACAGATATTTTTTCTTGTGGGGAGAACTTTTAAGTTCTACTCCCTTAACAAAACTTTAGAATACACAATACAGTATTATTAAGTGTAGTCACTGTGTTATTCCACTAATTCAACTTTATTTTCTCTTGGTTCTTTTCAGGACATATACCTTTGGCAAAGGTGGAATCAGTGTGAATTAATGATTCGTTCTACCAGGATTAGATGACCCAGAAATTCTTCCTGCCTGGACCTCCCTCTGCTAACAGGCGCTAACGACCAGGAAGTCGGAACAATTCTCCAGTGACAATGAACGTCAGAGGAACTGGCACAAACTCCTCACCCCTAACCCAGGCTTGACACTACCCTTTGGGTAACCCTGGCAAGCCCCCTAACTTCTCTCAGCCTCAGTTTCTCCGTGTATACAATGGGACAAGGAGAGCTGCTCACCGATCCCCCAAAATCCCTTGCAGGTTTAAGCTCTGTGATTGCGTGTAGATTTGACCCAAAATCTCCAAACAGGTCTTGACTCTTGAAAAATTTTATAAAAATCAAATCCATGTAAACACAAATGGAAAACTAGTTTTTTTTAAATCCCTCCTACAATAAATCTTCCTCTAGAGAGTCTTTTTATTTTTGTTAAATCTAGACATTGACAACAGTTCAGGGTTTTTTTAACTTTTTTTTAAATTTTTAATGTTTTTTTGTTTATTTTTGAGAGAGATAGAGAGAGACAGCATGAGCAGGGGAGGTTCAGAGAAAAGAGGGAGGCACAGAATCCGAAGACAAGCTCCAGGCTCTGAGCTGTTGGCACAGAGCCCGATGCGGGGCTCAAACCCATGAACTGTGAGATCATGACCTGAGCCGAAGTCGGACGCTCAACCGACTGAGCCACCCAGGCGCCTCAACAGTTCAGTTTCACATACAGCCAGGCACATTTAAATACTACACCAATAATCATAGCACGTTCTCTTCCTCACTGAAGGTAGGTCGATTTAAATTAAGGAGAAAGATTGTAAATGAATGAAAAGTCTGAAATACGGAGATTTTTGTTTTGGCTTGTTCTATTTTCTTAAGTTTCCAAGTATTTCAATTATTTGCCTTCCCCCGCCGCCCCCACCCCGCCTCCCAAAAGTATTTCCTATCTAGCCTGTTGCAATGCAAGGAAAAGTCTCATCCCAGTCTTGGGTATTCCAAAATATAAGGCCGAATCAATGAACTATTATGGTAAACTTTCCACATACCGTTATAATATACTGCAAAAGAGTTTCATTCGCTTTCGGAATCAATAAACTTGGGCACTGGGCCAACCTGGCTTACAATGTGCATTAAGTTACTGCCATCCACTAAGGGAGCTCACACAGCCTCCTGCTAGACTTGAACCACCCTGGCCTCAGACTCCATCCTACAAAGATGCAGCTGATGCTAATGCTGCCCCAGAGCCGTGGAAGCTCTGAAAGTTTGCTTCGGAGGATAAACGGTAACAGAAGCACAGGCCGCCCTGCATTCAACAAATCCATATTGATCCATGCTCTTGACGCATGCCAAGTCTTTGAGAAGGGTCCCGTAGCTCTTGCCAGGCATCGGTAGAGGAAAGTCTCTGCTTCCCTATCCCTGCGTCTACAGTTGTCCCATGGTTCCTCAAATCCTTCCCAGAGGCAGCCTCACTTAGAGCTGATGAAACTGACACCCGTCTTGCACAGGCCCCTTCCGAAGCCCTAGCAACACTGTCATCTGGTCATTTGTCTTTTCCTGAAAGAGGATCCTTCCAACTACATAACCATCCTGTGCCATCAGAACTAGACCCTCTCCCCACTTCCCTCCCCGCTGCGGCTCACCAGCCACTGCCCAAGCAGCGGCTGGGGTGACCCTGTGGGCAATGGTGGCTGCCAGTGGCCGTTCTGCTACCTGTACTTCTGGTATATTAATCAGCCACATGCTAGAAGAATTTGAGGTGTGTGTATGTGTGTGTGTGTGCGTGCCTCAAAAGACTGACTTAACATAATGAGCAGATTAGACTATGTGGGATGACAAAGGATGTTTCGCTGATTTATGAAGTTATTCATATGGAAAACGTTCTCAAAGTTAATTTCACATTTACTAAGTCACCTTGACTGAAAAGAACCAAGTTACAGTAAATCAGGCCCCTTTCAGAAAAGTAGGCAGTTACACTGAACGGTACGTATTAACTAATATCCTGTAACACAGTGGTTCTCAGGCACCTGGGCTGCTCAGTCGGTTGAGCGTCTGACTTTGGCTCAGGTCATGATCTCACCACTTGTGAGTTTGAACCCAGTGTCAGGCTCTGTGCTGACAGCTCAGAGCCTGGAGCCTGTCTTTGGATTCTGTGTCTCCCTCTCTCTCTCTGCTCCTCCTCTGCTCAAGCTGTCTCTGTCTCTGTCTCTCTCTCCAAAAGAAACAAAACAAAACAACAGTGGCTCTCAATCAAGGGTGATTTTGCTTCTTAGGGGACATGTAGCAACAACTGAAGACATTTTTGATTGTCACAATTGGGGGTGGGGGAGGCCGCTACTGGCACCTGCTGGGTGGAGGCCAGGGATACTGATAAACATTCTACAATGCACAGGGCAGTTCCCCATGACAGAAAAAATTATTCAGCCCACAGCATCGATAGCACTCAGGTTGAGAGTCTCTGCATTAAAATAATGGGCATAAAATAATGTATAGACAGGTGAAGAAGCAAGGATTCTGTTTGGAAACAGTGTAACCTTTAAACACTAGAGCAGGTGACGGCCAGGTTGACAGGTTCTAGGTGGGGCTGCAATCTGACTTTAGCGACCACACCATGGTAGGAAGCGTGGAAGGCTCCAGACCTTCATGGATCACACGAGACTTGCAGAGCCAACAGTGGCTACGTGAGGAGGTGGTAGCATCATTCCAGGAGCACCAGGAAGGGCACTTTGCCTCCCCAATCACCTCCCCAATCACCCCCAATCACCACTTGCTTGTGCCCGAAATCCTCTCCTGGTGGACAAAGCCTTTCATTCCAGTGAGGCTTATAGCACAAAGACCCCCGGAGGAGAGGACAGTGACCTACATTCAGTTTCAAGAGAAAGTGACTGATGACAGATTGTTTTTCCCCTGAGTTTTCATACAGTGAAAGGCTCTGAGCAGCTGAAAGTGGTAGATGCAACAGAAGCAATAATGGGCCCAGATGAGGTAGGGGAAGGGTGGAGAAATGGACAAGACAATGTTAAGATAAATGTCCTCCA
Organism: Helogale parvula; assembly: GCA_004023845.1. Classification (NCBI taxonomy): domain Eukaryota; kingdom Metazoa; phylum Chordata; class Mammalia; order Carnivora; family Herpestidae; genus Helogale; species Helogale parvula. Next base: position 113,625 of record PJEM01004919.1, read on the forward strand.
CAGAGTATGCCTGGGCCTTCAGGAAGGGAGGGATGCAGAGAGGAAAAAAGAAGTCACATTCTTAGCCTTGGAGAAGATTACAATCAAGTTCAGCTCAGGTGAAAAAACTCCAGGAATGCTTGAAAGAATGGCAGGGATGCAGCACTATCCCAGCAGTGAGTAGGCGACAAAGGTCCTCGCCAGCCCTGAAATCACAGGGAACCCCAACCTGTGCTGGGGGGAGCCCATCACCCCCCACCCCTAGCAGAGTCGTGGACACAGTAGAATGCTCAGGCAGCACGTCTTTGTTGAATGAATGGAAGCTATTCTAGATGAAGAGCAATCAAACTCCTGGTTTGCTTCCCTTCACATCTTTGCTTATACCATTTTTCTCAATCCGGGAGGAAGCCCTGGTTTGGAGTCCCCTCTATGAGTCCTAGTCCATCTCTCGAGGTTGGTTTTTGTTTTCTCTGTACATTCCTGATTTCGGCCCCTGTGGGGCTTTCCTCTGCTCTTCTCATAAGTAAAGGAGGTCTGAAGCCACTCACTTAGTGCTTATCATGTTTCCTATGTATCTTTTATAACAGGCCTACTTCCAAAAGAATTTGAGGGGGACTTTGGAGTCCGTAACAAAAAAGAAGATAATGTACTTTAAAAAGAATTTAAGTGGGAAACTGAAGATCATTTGAGAAGAAGATGATCACTGTACCAAGAAGCCGGGATCAAGAAGTTACCAGGAATTTCTGGAACCCAAAGCAGAAAGAGGAACACCCTAGACATATAGCAAGTTCTCACCACCTGAGAGGAAGCAAGCCACGATGCTATGAGCACAGAGGCTTTTTTTTTTTTTACATTAAATTCTAGGAGGAATTTGCTCCTGGTTTTTCAATTTTGCTGTGCAAGCAGTCTTTTTATGTGTTTATCTCAAGAACTCTGTTAAGTCCTTTAGGACAGGGGCGCCTGGGTGGCTTAGTCGGTTAAGCGTCCAACTTCGGCTCAGGTCATGATCTCATGGTTGGTAGGTTCGAGCCCCGCATTGGGCTCTGTGCTGACAGCTCAGAGCCTGGAGCCTGCTTCGAATTCTATGTCTCCCTCTCTCTCTGTCCCTCCTCCACTCACTCTTTCTCAAAAATAAACATTTAGGGGCGCCTGGGTGACTCAGTCGGTTAAGCATCCGGCTTCTGGCTTCGGCTCAGGTCATGATCTCACAGTTCGTGGGTTCGAGCCCCACGTCAGGCTCTGTGCTGACAGCTAGCTCAGAGCCTGGAGCCTGCTTCGGATTCTGTGTGTGTCTCTCTCTCTCTGACCCTCCCCTGCTTGTGTTGTCTCTCTCTCTCTCTCAAAAATAAATAAAAAACATTAAAAAAAATTTTTTAACATTTAAAGAAAGTCCTTGATGACAAAGATTACATCTTAGATTACATTTCCCTGATAGCAGCCAATATTAAACATAAGTGCTCAAATATTTGCCAATAGACTGATGGCTAACAGTTTTCTTGACAATCTGGATATTCCAGTGCGTGCCAGGATCCCAAGATGATCAGAGTAATAGAGTCGTCATATCTCTTAGCAGGAAGGATCCTCAGACCGTCTGATTCTTTCACATAGTCTCCAGCCACCCAAATGATGGGGTTTTAGAGATAATCTCCCCCCACCTGTTGTCAATTGGAACTAGGAGTTAGAAGGTCCAGGCTGACCCTATCTCTGTGCCTTCCCCCACTCCCTTCATGGTTTAGTTGATTGACCTTTTGTCTTTCTGTCTTCAACACTGATTATCTATCCCTTTGAGTATCAAGGCTTTGCCCTATTAACCTTTAATTCCCTGCAGTAAGTAGCATGGTGTTTTGCACAAAGGAATTGCCGTCTTTTTTTTTTTTTTTTTTTTGCAGTGTAAGTACGGTGAATTGGAAAGGGGTCCCAGAGTAGGCCTTTTCATTTTTCTGCCCTGCTCCGCTCCACCCCTCAAGCTCTAGTGTAGAAGGCAAGCTCTTCCTACCACATGACAAGCTGTCCAGAAAAGGTTAAAATGCAGGTTACCAAAGGAACTGAAGCCTGAAGGGTCCAAAGACACATTCTCTCCCTTGTTTCCATAAGCCCTCTAAAAGCAGGCGGGGCAATCCTTCAGAAAACACACACACACACACAAATAAAAAAAAACCTTTGTACACGGAAGGCGCTCAGGAAATACCTATTAAAATAAGGTCACAGCACAACTACCTTGAAGACAGGAAGCACTCAATAAATATCTGCTAAAGTGAAAAGTTTGTAACACAGCTACTTTGTATATAGTAGATGCTCAAGAAATACCTTTAAATTAAGACGATCCTAGGATTGCTGCCTTGCACTTAGTAGGCCCCCTGTAAATGGCTATTAAATCTCATAGGAGTAGACGCTCGTTTCTCAGAGAACCCGGGCAGGGGTGGCCCTAGGCAAATCCCAGGCAGAGATCCATGAATGGAAATACGCGTCTCGAGGTAGCGCTTTGGAGAGTGCGGGAGAAGCGCGTGACAGTGCGCGGCCGCGGCGCACGGCGCGCTTTTCCCAGAGCCGCGGACGCACCGCCAGCTCCCGGGCACTGATCCGCGAGCAGGACCCATTCCCCACCCAGGGGCGGGAAAAGGCCGCCGCCTCCGATTGTCACTCCGGGGCTGCACCTGAAGCTCCGGCGACGGCCCCCTCCCGGGGCATCCGCCCACCCAGGCTTCTCCTTGGATTCCAGAGAGTTTCGGCAGAACAAAAGCAAATGCCAGCCGGGTTTCCGATTGCTTTTCCGATGGAGAGCTGCGAGGGAAGAGGCTGGGGGAGCTGGCCCAGGACCCGGCTGCGTGGTCAAACCCGATCGGCGGCCGGCAGCAGATTCGGGCTCAGGATTGCCGAGCCGGAGAAAGCGGCGGGGCTGCCTCCCTCCCTCCCAGCTCTCCCGGGCGCCCCGAGCCCCCGCCCTGGGGCCGCGAGGGGCAGAGTGGAAGCCTCAGTCGGGTTGGGCGTGGGGGGCGCTATATTAACCCCTGCACAAAGCGCGCAGGAAACTGGAGAAGATGCTAGGGGACTGGGGCAGACCCCACGACCAAGATCCCATTTTGAACTCGCAATACGAACCGCCCCTGGGCGCCCCCAAAGGCGCTGAACTGCCGGCGGGGGTGGGGTTCCCCCAGAGCCCCGTCCCTAAATCCTTCTCCCCTACACACCCCCCGGGGCTGCCCAGTGGCAACCTTCCCACCCGAACCGCAGATCCAGGGACAGCCCCCGCGAGCCGCCGGCGGAGGAAAAAGGTCCTGGAGCGCGGCCGCGTCGGTCCCGCGGGAGACACCCCCCGCCCCGCTCGGAAACTCGCTAGTTTGGTATTTGCTTGGTTTTCTGTTTGCTTGTTTGTTTGTTTTTTTTTAAGGTGAGGTAGGGGTGCAGAGAGAGCGGGGAAGTAGCATTTCTTCCTGTCGCCAGGCTTCTCCGGAACCCGCAGAACTCCTAGAGGCGCAGGCAGCGGGAGAAGAAAGAAAGCGGAGGGGGAGCCACTTACCCAAGGCAGAGCCCGAGAGCGCGGCGGCCCGTGCGCGAGAGACGCCTTTGTCTGCGGTCGCGGCGCCGGCACGCTCGGCCAGGCGGGTCCTAGCCCCGGCGCGCCGCGAGCCCCCGCGGGCGCCCGGACAGCCCGGCTTGCGGCTCCCGCTCCCGCTCCGGCTCCGGCTCCGGCCCGGCTCCGGCCCCCGCCCGCACCGCCCCGCGCTCTCCGCCGCCGCCGCCGCCGCCGCCGCCGCGGCTCCGCCCAGAGCCGGGCCCCGCCCCCGGGCCGCCGGGCCCCCACCTGCTGCGGCGGCGGGCGCGGGGGAGCCCGGCCTGGACGGCGGGGGGCGGCCGCGTCCCCCGCGCGCGCCCCGCTCCTGCCTGTAGCCCCAGCCACCCGGCGGAGCGCGCGCGGTGCGGACCGACCTTCTCCCCCGAAGCCCCCGCACAGGCAGCCTCACCTGGGGGGCCCGGCGCCCGCGATCTCTGAGTCGAGCCGCCGTCCCGAGGCAGCCCGGCCTTCCTGCCCGGGCGCACGTTCTCAGGAGTCCTCCGCCACCTTAGAAGCCCGTCCCCACTTTTGCTGGGGAAGGGGAAGGGGACGCCTTGGGCTCTGCCCGGAGAGGGAGGGGGCGCCGGGAAGCGGGATCCTCCCGAGCCCCGGCCGAAAGCGGGCCTCCCAGCCCGGTAAGCCCCGCGCCGCCGCAGCGGCCGGGGGCGGGGACGCGGGGGTAGAGGGAGCGGACGGGGACTGGGTGGCTGGTTTGGACCCGTGCGGTCGCTGGCCGTCGCCGGACCGAGGGAGACCCGGATGGGCGGGAGAAGGAACCGGCCCAGAGTCGAGGGGGCGCCGGGTGCACGTGCACGGGTCCAGAGCCGGCCACCTGGGGTGTGGACCTGTGTTCATTTATTTGCTAGGCCGGGATAAAAGTAACAGAAGGGAACCAGACTTTGGAAGCCAAGGAAAAAGAAAGCAGAAGGCACCAGACTCGTGCACAACAGGGGTAATAACTGGTGTTTCGGTGGCGCCTCCCAGCAAATCCCAAGCGGTCCATACCGATTAGGTGCGTCTCTGACTGCATTCGCCCCAGTGGAATGGTGGAGGAGCCACTTTTCTAGGCAGAGAAAAAATATGATAACCTCAATATTGTATAATGAGGTCACTGGCGGCTTTAGCTGCCCATGAGCCCTCCCTTCTCCCAACTCCAAAGCATTCTGAGCAAGAACCTTGCTTTGACCCTTCATAAGGTCAGCTGTATCCTATGGTTATTTCTGCTTTACCCCCCATTTCTACCTCCAGGGCCTACTACATAATTCCAGGTGTGTAACAGGCGCTCAGTCACTGTTAACGTTGTGCGTTAACGTGTGATTCATGCAACTGTGCTAATTAACGTGGGCAAAAACAAAGATTTTCAATTGTGGGATCAAATTGGAAAACGCATCAAGTGAGTAGAACAGTGATGGCCATATGAGGTGTAATAAATGTTAGCTCTAATTATTAGGCACATAGAAATGCTATGAATCATATGTATGCAGGTAATAGGTTGAGGTTACATGCTAATTTAAAGACAGCAGTTATCTGAACCTTCATTAACCTGAAAGAAAACGTAAGGATAAGGAGAGAGTATGTACCAAGCGAACATGGGTGCATCTGTGGTAAGACTTTCCTAGTATCTTTCCCAAAGAGGACATTTTAACAGTTGCTTCTTTAATTTTCATTACAAATAAGTGTTATCAATTCAGTGGGTATGCATACATATGAAATACTCTGTTAATTTATTCATTTTTATAACATCTTTTCTAGGAAGGAGAAATAAGAGGCCCCGAGGATTCTCATTTGGTCCAAAAAAGCCAGAAAGGCAAATGTCCCACCACATGAAACCCATTAGGCTGAGAGTCTGGTCAAGGTCTGAATAAAGAGACTGACCCAGGACAGTACCAGCAAAGCTCCTAGTCTCCCTCCTGGGTGTTTTAGATCAGTGTCTTGGGTCTGTGAAACCCCTCTTGGGAGCAATGTGCTTGTCCATGTGAGATAATTTATCTCTTCCATTTGGCCACTGGGAAAATGTAATTTTCTCCGTGTGATGAGTGTGAGTGAATGGCTCATGCATAGTGAACGGCCGTCCTCCAAATTATGGTACAAGGGTGTGAAATATGCATTTTAATACCCGAGTCCATTACCGCACAATGCCAGGGGAACGAATAAGAACTGGGGTATTTTATCTAGACGCCCTGCATCACATCAGTATCACATGGCATTCTGTGGATGCTGTTATGAGGGAACGGGTTATTTCTTATTTTTACCCTGGCAGAAGAAAGAAACAGCTGCTTAGAAGGGTATGTAGGGGATGACCACACAGAACCCAGGGGATGGGAAGGTCCCCAGGTGGTGTGAGGACTTCTTTTTTTTTCAGGGGCGCTTGGGTGGCTCAGCTGATTAAGCCTCCAACCCTAGATTTTCCATTCAGGTCATGATCTCAGAGTTGTTGAGTTCAGGCCCTGTATCAGGCTCCGTGCTGACAGCTTGGGATTCTCTCGGTGCCCCTTCCCTGCTGGTGCTCTCTCTCTCTCAAAATAAAATAAATAAACTTTTTAAAAAAAGGACCTTTTTTTATTTCATGGGGGAAAATGTACCAGCATTTCCCCACTGCCTGTGACTAGGTACCCTATGCCCTACCTCAGCGGCCAGGCCAGAGGTGCGCATGTCTGCGGTGGTCCTGGAGGACACGGGTGGGGAGTGTTTGCATTGAGCAGGAAAGTGCAATGCCGCCTTACTTAGAGTATTTAGATATAATTTTTTGAAATATTGTTTCTCTAGATGGAATACCTGTGTCCCTCCCCTCCAAAATGCATATGTTGAAACCTAATCCCCAATATGTTGGTATTTGGGGGTGCGGCTTTGGGGAGGTATAGGGCCTTGAGGGTGGACCCCTCAGAAATGGGACTCCTGCCTTGTTAAGAGACCACAGAACTCCCTTCCCCTGCTGTCACGTGTGTGAGGACACAGTGAGAAGATGGGCATCTATGAACCAGGAAGTAGGCCCTTACCAGATAGCAAATCTGCCAGCACCTCCATCTTGGACTTCCCAGGTTCCAGAACTGTGAGAAGTAAGTTTTGTTGTCTCTAAGCCACCCAGTCTGCGGTATTCTGTTACAGCTGCGGAAATGTACTAAGACAACAGTTCTCAGGAAGGTCTAGGATCTAAAATGAGGTAACAAATGGCCATCTCTCTCCATAGAACTACACATACGACTTGACTTCTTGATTGTAGTATAATAAGAGATGTATCTGTTCTTTGTCCCTGATTCCTGGCAGAGAGCTCCCTAAACCCTTGGAATTTCCTGAATGATTAGAGTGTCTTTTGTCATTTGTAAGGATACCCCTTTTCGGTTTATTCTAATGAGATGACTTAGGGTGGACCCCTGCATCTTGCCTCTGGGTGGAGCTGGTCACCAGAAAAACCTGGTGGTTAGAGGGTTGGAACGTTCAGCCCCACCTACAAACCTCTGGAAAGATTACACTCTACAAACACTCAAGCAGGATTGGAAGGGGTGCCGGGTCAGTGACAACATCCACTTGCTGGGAGGGTGGTGACCTCCAGTTCCTCTGGGACTGAAGCTCTTGCAAGTTGGGACCTTCTGGACTAGCCCTATGTACCCTTCATCTTACTGGTCATCTGTAACCTTTCAAATATCGTTTATAATAAACCGATAAGCATAAGTAAATGTTTCTCTGAGTTCTATGAGCCACTCTAGCAAATTAATTGAACCTGGGGCGGGGGGTTATGGAAATCTCAAGTGGACATGGGGATAGAGTTTTGTGAGACTGAGCCCTTAACCTGTGGGAACTGACCCTATCTGTGGTTAGTATTGGAACTGAATTAAATTGTAGGAGAACCAGTCAGTGTCCACTGAGGACTGAACTGCTGGATGGTATTGGAAAAAACACACAGTGGATTTATGGATTGTTCATACCTGTTTCCCAGTTTGGTTTTGTCTTCCGGAAGAAAATCTATTTACGATTATTAGAGTTGTACCTGATTTATGCCCTGTCAATTACAGAAAGGGATATGAGGCACTTCGCAGATATTAAAAACCATGGCTAGCTATAAAGCACTCTTCTAAGTTTTGGTACATCAGTCTTGGTTTACAGTTAGTATCAGTATTTTATTAAATAAGGGTGGCTGGTATCCAGTTCTGGCAAAGATGAGGAAAGCCCTGCCTATTATTGGCAGATGTGACTGATAATAATAGACTTTTACTTAGCTTTCACAGGGTTGCTTTCCCCTGACTACAAAGGAACCTGGCTGACAAAAAAAAATAATAATGTTCTAATTAAGATGTGCACACAGTCTGTGATGGAAGAAGTTGGCGCCAGAGCCACTTAGGAAATTCAGTTGAGAAGGGTCAGAGTTTTGATTATGCTTTCTTGAGTCGTCAAGAGGAAAAGCAGCCAAAAAGACCACGCAATGACAGCATAGTTTGATAAAAGAGCAGCGAACACAGGCTTCATTCTGCCACTAACCAGCTGTGTAACCCTGGGCAAGGCATTTGCCCTCTCTGGGTTGTAGTTTTCTCATCTGTAAAATGGGAGGACTCACCTACTGTGTCCAATACTTCTCATGCATCACCTCCGACCCAGGTGGCCTCACCTTATTTTGGCTGGCCACCTGACGATCTGTCCGTGCTTGGGGACCTGAGGTAACGTCTCACTTTCTATTTGCTCTTTGCACCGCTCACTTCCGACTCATTTTCCCTATTGCTTCTGAGTGGAGAGATGCTGCAAGACCCAATGGGCACCCCTGCATAGAGTGGACAGGGGGCTGAAGGCACACTGGGTGATGTTCTCACCACTGGGTTCCACCAGCCAACAGTTAAACTTTTTTCACCTTTTCCAGAAGGCAGCAGCTCATGTGGTCACTCAGAAGAGGATCCAACGAGATCAGGGCATCAGTTGAGTTGGATCATGCAAGCGCTTGCTTGTGTTCTCTTTTTCCTTCTCTGCCCTGTCCCCTTTCCTTCTCCCTCCTACTCCTCTGGCAGCACAGTTCTATTTTCAGGGTTGGGGGAGGACTGTCCTCCTTAATAGAGTGATGTAGGAGCTTTGGCCTTGGGACCTGCTTTGGGAATCCCAGGCTCAGCGTCCTAACAATTCCCACCAGAGGTTAAGCCCCCACTTGCACTTTCTCAGTGAAGGAAGAGGAGGACCGCAAGGCAAATTGTTTGATGTAATGTCTTTCGGTGTCAAGTTCATTTGAAACGAGGAAGTCCTGCCATGGAAACACGATTGAAATCTCTTGGACTATTTCATATTGGGACAAGTTTGGGAGAAGTCATTTTCGGTGGGAGAGCGGGTTCTGGATGGAGAGTTCTGAATGCACTTGCAGAAGTCCAGTCTGAGGAATCTAAGGAGAAAGACCAGGAGTGAGGCTGGTTTCTGGGCTGGAGAGACAAGATTTGAACTCGTCATCACAATGTGGATAGGAGGAGAGTCCGTGGTTGTGGTTAAGATTCCTAGGGAAGCAAGTCCAGCAAGAGAAGGTCTAGGAGAGAACCTAATATCACCAACTCCAGGCAACTCTCTCCCTCTTGTCCCTGCAAAGCCATTCTCCACATCTTGCCCTCCCCTTTGTCCTGCTAAAACAACCTGATTGGTTCAGATACAGGGTTGAGATCCCTTGATCTCAGGAGGTTAACACCTTCTCAGGCCTCCAGAGGATGAATCATGAATGACTTAGAGGCCAATATGTAATCCAGTTCTGCTAATGAAACCTAGCGGGAGGTCTGCTAATGAAAGCTCCCTTCCTGAATTAAAAGATTGAAAAGAGGGCAGAGATTGCATTGTTCTTCATGCCTTGAATGTAGATGTGATGCTGGTGCCACAGCAGCCATGTTGTGATATTGAGGCAACAACAATGAGAGGAAGGCCAAGAGGATCTCAGGGATGCTAGCCCTAGTATCACTGAGCCACTAATCCAATTTTAGCAGCTATACATCATCTTCTTGTGTTCAAGAAAAATAAATCCTTGTTTATTTCAGACACTGTCGGTAGGGTTTTTCTGTTCCTTGGAGCCCAAATCATTCTTGAGCCGAGGAAGATGTGATAAAGGACCAACAGGAGAACCAAGAAGGACAAAGATTCAGGAAATCAAGGAAATAGAATTTTGAGGAGGCACAAGTGGCTGACAGTGAAAATGCTGAGAAGGAGTCAAAACAAAGAGGACACTTGACAACGTGAATGGAATTGTTCAAGTGAGAGGTCACCGGGGAGCTCAATGCGAGCCATTCCAACTTCCTGATGGGGCAGAAGCCAGATGTCAGTGGGCTGAGGAGCAGAGTGTGAGGAGGGGAGGCGCTGAATACAGACAGTTCTTTCAAGACGTTTCGCCTGTGTGTGTACCAAGAGCCTTCAAATGTTACTGAGCTCTGACCTACATTTTTCGCTTGTAGAGATCTATCCAAAGGAAATAATTAGAGATACTGACAAAGATTTAGGCCCGTGGGCAATAATTGCAGCTTTATTTATAGTTGAGAAACGTTGGCAACAATAAATAGCAAACAATAGGGAAATTGTTAAATAAATTATGGTGTGTCTTCATGATGGAATACTGCTCCAGCCAGTATGTAGGAGGTTTTTTGAATGGCACAGGAAAATATTCATAATGGATCAATTTAAAAAGCCAGGCCATAAAAAATATGGTTATAAATTTGTTATATACATTATTCATAGGCAAAGAAAAAGGCAAGAAAGAAATACATTAAAATATCCAAAATTACAGAAAAACTTAAATTTCTATTTTTGTTTACATTTCAGAATTAGCATTTGTTATTTTTATAATCAGAAAACTTTATTTTTTAAAAACGATGAAATTTGCTATGAAGGAAAAGAAACATCCTCGCGACTCTGGTCCAGGTCCCAATAGGGCAAATCCTTGACGAACAAGTAGGTGTTTTTCATTTCCAGAAATGGGGTTTATACAACATATCATGTTTTCCTCTTAGATCAGGCTGTCAGAAACCTCAGAAGCAAATTTGATGTTTAGTCACAAGTATGGAGCTGTCTTTTCTATGCATATTTGGTTTATCCCTGCTGGGGCGCCAGGTCCCACATCAGCAAAGACAGAAAGAGGCATCTGAATAAGTTAGCCCAGTGAGTGGGAAGGGTCCAGGCCTCGCAATAGAGCCTAAAGCCCCTTTGGCCAAGAGATACAGGTAAGAGAGAGCAAATATCCTCACGGCAAGATTCAGATCGGACCCTTTGTGTGAACTGAAAACAATCTAGAGCAGATAGACCATAATCCCCAAGGCTCATGGCTCGTGATTCTTTTCCTCTGGATAGATCTCACTCTAGAACAGGGTCTGGCTCACCTGAAGGACAATTGCAGAACAAAGTTACTCAGCTGTCTGCCATCCTATGTTTAAATCTAATTCTCCGACAGACACACATGGGCTGTGTCATACTATTCCGCGCAGCTTGGGGAGGGACGGCACCCAAGCCTGGAAGTCCTCCCCACTTCCTCCCGTGGCAACCCGTCCCGTGTGCCCATCACAGGGTGGTTATGAGGGTCAGATGAAATTGTTACCATACAAACACTTTGTAAACCGTGAGAAGCCATATAGATAAGTCACTGTTATTACTCTGTGGAGAAGCCAAAGTCTGAAATGGATATTCTGGCCCATTTCACTTTCCTTGACTCCAAGCCACAGAGAAAGTCCTCAAGCAGAGAACGGATCCTAAAGCCTGAGTACTGCTGTCACTGTATTTCCGCAAATGCTTGCCCCAAGATGACAACTTAGAATGGAAAGTCTCTTATTTGGTCCCTGAAAATCCCTGCTGTAGATCTAAAGAAAGAGCAAGCGATAGTTTCTGTACCAAGGAAAGAGAGAGGGCAGAGGGGACCATTCAGAGGGAATATCTCAGTTAAGCTGAGGCCCTCAGAAAAGATTTGGTGAAATAGCTGGTTAAATTCCAGTACTGTCCTAACAATATCAGAAACCTTAACATTGGTGGAGGCAGCCAGCCCGATGGGCCAGCCTGATGGAGAGAAGGCTGCTCCGCTCAGCAGCTGGGTACCAGCACCTGTGAGAGAAGCCAGGACAGCAAACCTGGGCCCTGGAGCACAGAACACAGCCACTGGGGGCTGAGCGACAGCCCTGTCTTCCCGCTGCCAGAGCCAAAAGGGTGCAGTTAGTGAGAAAGAGCAAATGGGCCCCAAATGCTGCTGGGACTTGAATGAGTTGGAGATATTCCAAAGCCCCACGGGTGAGGAAACAGCTCATAAAAGCCTTGTTTGGAATCAAAATTAATATGTGACAATGGCCTTCTGTGTTTGCTAAAATAGTCATCAAGTCTGGAGAGGAGTAAGAACTAGCTGCTCATTCATTCCGATGATGGTGACTGAACCTTCCTAAGTACCTAGTAAATTCTAGGCACAGGAGTGAAAACAATACAGTGATCTACCGTTTGCGGTTTTCATCCTGGCTAAGGGAGAAGCTGAATCCTCCGGCCTCAGGACAACGAGTCCCCAAGGCAGTTAGGAGACAAGTGACAGGTGGGGTCCCAGCGAAGGTGTCAGGGGTTGAAAGAGGGGGTTATGGTTTGAGGTGAGAAGTCAGGGGAAGCTTTCATTCAGGATGTGAAGCTGATCTCAATCTCAGCGGAAGTAGGGACTCAGTCTGAGGAGGGACATTGCAGACTGGAGGGGGTCCCAAGGCAAGGAGGCAGGAATGAAGACAGGATGTGGAGGCAGCAAAAAGCGTTAGTCCTTCTCCAGGGAAGACTTTGTCAGGGTGACATTCTCCTCTGCAAACCACGGGTAAGAAGCAGCCTCTGGGGCAGCCCAGGGAGCATCGGGTGTGTGCCCGCAGCCTGACGCAGTAGAAATGACAAATGCCCCACAGGTGGGGACCTGAGGAAGGGAAGGGACTTCTAGAACCCCCGAAGCGTACTTCTGGGAGGGGCGTGGTTGAGGGGCACCGAAATAAGACATGTGTGGACATCTGGCCTTTACCCTCCAAGGGAGATCTCTCCCAGGTGGCACCTCCGTGTCTCGTGCAAAATTTGAGGAGGGCGTTCGGAGAGTCCGTGTCACAGAGGTATAAAGATACCATTTTGACCTAAGGGATTGCACATTTCATGCCGGCCTTTAAGTGTTCCTGGCTGCAGTGTATGAATTTAATCAAGAAGTTTTAAGTTTCTCAAAACAGTGAATTGCACCCTGAATTGGTTCTCTGCTCCCGGCACAGCGCTATCCAACAGGACTTCCCGCAAGGACAGCTGGAGACACTGGCCACAGGTAGCAACTGAACCCTTGAAATGTGGCTGCTCTGACTGAGAAACTAGATTTTATTTATTTATTTATTTTTTAATTGCGAGTAGGCTCCACACCCAACATGGGACTTGAACTCATGATCCTGAGATTAAGAGTCGAATAGTCAGGAGTGCATGGATGATTGAGGTCTGACTCTTGATTTCAGCTCAGGTTGTGATCCAGGGTCATAAGATTGAGCCCTGCATCCTGCTCTGTGCTGAGTGTGGACCTGCTTAGGATTCTCTCTCTCTCTCTCTCTCCCTCCCCTCCTCTCTCTTGCTCATGCTCTCTCTCTCTAAGAAAAAAAGGGGGGTGCCTGGGTGGCTCAGTTGGTTAAGCGTCCGACTTCAGCTCAGGTCATGATCTCACGGTTCATGGGTTAGAGTTCCAGGTCAGGCTCTGTGCTGACAGCTCAGAGCCTGGAGCCTGCTTCAGATTCTAAGTCTCCCCTGCTCAAGCTGTCTCTCTCTATCTCTCAAAATAAATTTAAAAAAACATAAGAAAAAAAAGAGTTGCATGGTCTACCAACTGAACTAGCCAGATGCCCCTGAAAAACTAAATTTTAAATTCTGTTTCATTTTAACTGATCAAAATTTAAATTTAAAAAGCCACATCTAGCTAGTAGCTCCCATATCATACAGTGTAAGTCTAGTTCTTACATATCCTGAAGAATTCCCTACAAATTCGGATGTTAATCACCTTACAGCAACCTAGCTCCACTGCCCCTACACTAACTAAACTGCTACTGTTAAAGAGTAACAAACACCATCTCATCAGCAAAATTAATTAAACATTAAACAAAATTAAATAAAATTAAACATTTCTTAGGGGCACGAATGTATTTTGCTCTTTCTTTTGTCCCCTAAATAGTGCCTAACACAGCGTTAGCCATACAATATCCCACGGTTATTATTTATTAAGGTAGATAAAGTGAAGGGGAAGTTGGGGGAAATGCATGATCACAGTTGACTCCTACCTCACCTCCTTCCTCCATTATGTCTGCATCCAGTCGATCGACTCCATCCCTGTCCCCTAGTCACACCGTGGAGCCATTGTCGGGCCTCCAAAAGCTAATGACACTGTTTAGCTTCTCCGTCTCTGTGTTTCTCATCAACCATCAACAACTGCTGACACTCAAAGCCTGTGATGTGTTAAGACGCGTGAAGTGGGGGAGTAGGGACTCCGAGAGATCATCCCTCTACAAAAACAGTGAATAAACGGGCAAAAGCTATCAAAATCAATTCTATTGGAACTCTGGAAGCTAGTCAAAGATTTAGAGCAACCAGGCGAATGCTTAATCAAGAAGAAGGAGGCTGATTCCTGAGAGGAAGTCTTTGCAGCTTCTAGCTTCTCCTGGCCCCATCCCTTCCTCCCTGGATTGGCAACAGGCTGGAAGACAGAGGCTGCGTTGCAAAGCGTGGGCTCCCGGCACCGGAGGAAATCGAGCAGACCTTGTTCTCAGAGACTTGTGCTTGTTGCATTCAACCTGTCTGGTGCTTTCCTGAGGAGCTGGGACGGAGGGCTTGCTTTTGTCTTCCCTCTCACAGAGGGGAGAGGCAGTTACCTGGATGGCAATTGGCAGAAACAGTAGAGGCACTCAAAAGACAGAAAAGCTAGAGAGGAAAGGATAAGAGGTGAGATGCTTTAAGAATAAGGGCTTTGAAGGGCTCCGTACTCTTAGGAGTTTAGAAGTTCATGCACATGGGGGCCGGGGAATGCTCAGAAAAGACCTGAGAAGATGCTAAGCTTTCACCTCTATTGACCTTCGGGCTCTGCACAAGCAGGAAGTAGAGGCTAAGGCAGAGTTGTAAAGGTCCAGCTGAGTGTTGAAGGCGTGAACCAACACATACACAACACACAATTATTCTGTGTTTATTTCCAGACCTTTCAGGAACTGTCCATCAAATCACTATTTGACTATTAAACAGCCTTCGGTGGCCACACATAACAAAGAATATCCATTTTTATCTATTTCTTTTTAATGTTTTTAATGTTTATTTATTTGAGAAAGAAAGAGAGAGAGAGAGAGAGAGAGAGAGAGAGAGAGAGAACAAGCAGGGGAGGGGCAGGGAGAGAGGAAGACACAGAATCCAAAACAGGCTCCAGGCTTTGAGCTGTCAGCTGTCACAGAGCCCGACATGGGGCTCGAACGCACAAGCCCGAGAGATCATGACCTGAGCTGAAATCTGATGCTTAACCGACTGAGCCACTCAGGCACCCCAAGAATATCGATTTTTAAAACATAGTTCAGAAAAGTTCCTTAAAAAACAGTAACCAAAAGTATCAACAAGCCCCAGGGAGGGATGAGGGTCTGATTTCCAGAGTTGGCACATTACAACATTCAAAATGCCTACTTTTCAACAAAAATTCTGCAGCCAGCAAATCAACATGGGGGAAGAGGAAATCGGGAGTGACTGCTTAATGGGCACAGGGTTTCTTTTAGGGGTGACGACATGCCCTGGAATCAGATAGTGGTGTGGTGGTACGGCCTTTTGACTACCCTGGAAACCACTGTATTGGACACTCTGAAATCCTGAATTCTATCTTATGTGAACTTTACCTCAGAAACAAAGACTAGTACAAAATGGATTTTTTTTTAATGTTTATTTTTGAGAGAGAGAGAGAGAGACAGTGTGATCAGGAAAGGAGCAGAGAGAGAGAGGGAGACACAGAATCCAAAGCAGACTCCAGGCTCTGAGCTGTCAGCGCAGAGCCTGATTCAGGGCTCGAACTCACAGGCTGTGAATTCATGACCTGAGCTGAAGTCGGGTGCTTAACTGACTGAGCCTCCCAGGCGCCCCACAAAATGGGTTTTTAAGCAGTAGGCTGGGGCTTTGCTTTGATATAGTTTGAGGAAGTCATTTCCAAGCTTCCCAGAGACTCTTCTTTTGTTGTTAGACACTCACACACCTTAGTAATTCCCGATCTGCCGGGTTTGCTGTATAAGCTGGTCCAGAAGTGGAGGCCTGTTTCCAGGCGACATTTGCCCATGGGCCCCAACAGCAGGTTCAGGTTGTCAGATGAAGTGTGTGCTTGTTTTCACAACCTCCCAAATGCAGTTTTTTCAAAACACACCCCTGATTTCTTGTGAGCCTCCATCATCCTGCCTCTGCAGAAGGCATCTCCTCATGCCATTTTGGACAGCTCCCGCACACTCTATCCAGTTAGCCCCTGTGACCCGATGGCTACCTCTCTACCTGGCTTTCAAATCTATCTACCTCTCTCTCTTCATCCCCACCACTGCGAACCTTGTTTCTTATCTATATTGTTCTAACAGACTCCAGCTTGTCTTACCTCCTGCTCTCTTGACCCCTTTCAGTCTGTGCCACACTCTTCATTTGCATTTTTAAGTGCAAGTCTAATCCTTTCACCACCATGACCACCCCCATTTGAAGTCTTTAATTGGCTTCACGTTTACTCTCATAGAATAAAATCCACAAGCATTGAGATGTCTGCAAGGCCCTGTGTGATCTGGCTCCTGTCCACCTCTCCAGACTCCCCATGGAGTCACTACACTCCCATCATGGAAATGACATGTTCTGTTTCTCTCCACCTCAGGGCAGTCATATACCTGCTCATCTTTCTAGAACATTCCATGTCCTCTCTTCTCTGCACTTACTAGTCCTAGTCATTTTCAGAGGTGAGATGACATGTCCCTTCCTGAAGGAACCCTTCCTTGCCCTCCCTGACTTGGGTCAGTTCTCATGTGTGGGCTGAGTGCCAGGCTCCTCTTTTAGGGTACATGTTACTCTTAAAATTTCTGGGATCGGTTACTCAATGTCTGACTCCTGCACTGAAGTGGGAGACCCAGGAGGGCAGTTACTGTCTTGTTTCGATGCCGTACCCCAGTACCAGTGTCATTGCCATGTGGACGGCAAAAGGGTGATACATACATATTTGCAAACTTAATAGTATGGAATGCAATCAGGTGGAATGCACCTTGCTAATCAGTAAGCACGTTCATGAGAACCAGTGGACAGCCTGCCAGAGAAAGAACGTGGACCGGCGTGCTGCTGGCCCCACGGTCCTTATCACAGGAGGGCGCTGGGGTGGGGGAGTTGGGATGGCTCACCATCACCAAGGAGACCTGCTCTGAGCCAGCCCGGCATATTCGCTCCTCATTCAGTGTCCGACTGCAGCACGCAGCGTTCCCAGGACACTGGAATTCGGGGAGTGAATTATCCTGTCCGTTCCACTTGGCCGCCCAGACTGTTCAATCAATTCAGGGTCTTTTCTCTGGACTCTTAGGTGCTCCAAATGGCCATCCCCTTGCAGGTCCTGGAGTTCTGTTTCTTTCTTACCTCCCTCCCTATAGCCTCTGAGTTATTTTCAATTCCTTTGTTCCTCCCACAGTCCTCATCCATTCCCTGCCTTCTAGTAGGCGACCTGGTGTCAGCGGTCAATCATTCACTTCATGTGGCCGGGGGTGGGGAGGGGGTGGGTGGAGGGGGGGAGGTGTGAGAGATTAAGAGGGGAGGGGAGATGTGACAGACACACATCATGCTCTAACCTCGAGGTGATATGGGTATACAATCACATCTTTCATCCTGTCAAAGTTAACCACCTGCCAATTTATGTTCTGGGCATTATAATGCTAATAAGAATGTCTGTTTCCTACCCTGCTTCTACTCCATTGCCAAAATCCTTCTGTTATTTTAGCTTCAGTGTGGGTCAGACAGGATCCCCAAGAGTGCGATAGAAAACCTGCTGCGTGACACCAGAAGGAGTGGCGCCAATGGGGGGAAGTGGGAGCTACTGCAGGAGAGGGAGGGAGGGAGTGCTAAAGGCAGCTTCTATCAGGCTCACAGTGTTTCTGAGAGTCTGACTTAATTCTGGATTCCTGCAGAAAACAGGTATCAGGAAGGAAGAGTGTAGAGTTATTTCCATACGCTGTCGGAAACTAAAAATAATGTGCTGGAAATGACATTGAGCAAATGGACTCCTAACTCCTTCCTCATGTGCTTCAATTTTCTCTATCAAGGAGAAAAGCAAAGGGCAGAACAAACATGGATGAGGCTAGGCGCTCAGAGCTGAGTGAAGAACAAGTCTGAAAAAAGATGAACTGGTCTGAGTGCCTTGAGCCTCCCAACGAGGTAAGTGACATCGAGGTAAGTGACATCGTAGGGGAATGAGAGAGCCCTTAAGCAAAATGGATCAGCCTAGGTCATAACTCCCGAGGGGCCTGGAGACGGGGAGATGTGCTAGAAGGCTAGTAACAGGCCGAGTTTGATGTCAATTCAGATGGTTAAAGTCACAGTTTGTGGGCCTTGAGTGTAAAGGAAGAGGTGTTCATGGGACCTGCGTGGAAACCCTGACTTCATTTCCTTCGGGATTCTGGACTGGAAAACAGGATTACATAATGGCTGGGTGCATCTGGGATTCTACAAAGCATTGGACACTATGGAAACCTAAGAGCATCCACTCAAAACATCTGTACTCCCACCACGTGGAGACAGAATTCTGGAGACATCTCACAGGGCCCTTGCTTCCGCCTGCTCCTGTCCCCAAACTGTCACCGTTAGATTTAGTCATCCTTGCATCAAGCCTATATTTATCTATATTTCCCAAAAGGCAAAATTTAATAAAATCAAACATAGATAAATATAAGGTCCTGTACTTTAGTCTGAAAAGTCAGCTGCACACCTCTAACACAAGAAAGATGTGGCTTAACTGGAGTGGCACTTTAAACCTCTTCAGGACTAATAATGATTTGCCTCGTTCTGAAAGGATCCCCGTAGCAAGTGCCGCCGTTGCATGATGATCTCAACGTTGCATAACCTCTTCTCCTGCTTTGATATGAGACTATTCATCTTATCATCCGATATCAGGGATCTGCGACCTGATCTCAGTTCACACACAGGCTAAATGTTTCCCCGAAGGGCTTTAAAGTGAGCTGATTCCCTTTCTCAAGGACAGGAGCATCTCCATCTTCTGTGCGTGTTATCCAACCGCCAGATCAAAGTTAAACAGCCAAGAATTCACACTCAAGGGAACAATGGAGAGAGATCCCTTCACCTCCCTTTGGGGGGAGGGGGATGGAGGGGAGCAAAAAGTAGAAGTAGAAGTAGTGTCAGCTTCCAAGACCCTCACAGAAGTCAGGAGCTCAGATCCTAACAGTGAGGGTGTGAGCTGGAAGGAAACAGAACCTGCCAGCGCAGGGCAGAATTGGGGCTGGGAGAGAGTCAGACTTTGACCATCTGCTCTGGCTGAATTTGTTACAAGTTCAGAGGGAAGTCCCTGGAAGAGTTCTGTTGTTGTTTTATTAATTTTTTAAATGTTTGTTTGTTTGTTTATTTGTTTAGAGAGAATGAGTAGAGGAGGGGCAGAGAGAGAAGGAGGGAGAGAAATTCCACGAAGGGTCCATACTCAATGCCGAGCAATGCAGGGCTCCATCTCACATCCGTGAAGTCATGACCTGAGCCGAAAACAAGAGTCAGATGCTTAACCTGGTGAGCCACCCCAGTGCTCCCGGAAGTTCTATAGTTGTTTTAAGTGGATCCCTAATACTGGTGTTTCAGATAGCTGTGACAAGGCAATGGAAGAACTCTCTGGTTTCAGGGATCCTTTCCTGAGTGCCCTTCAATCCCAAATGTGTAATCAGACCCCCTGCATCTGCCTGGTCCTCCTGGCTGCCCAAGAGGCGAACCCTTCTGGTCTTCCTCCCTCTGCTTCCTAAATTAGTTTGGGGCTTCGATCTCTTGGCTCCTTCCTTGCTCAACACTGTCATGGTTTGTGACCTTCTCTTATTCCTGTCCCTGACCAAGCCAAATTCTGGTCTTTCTGATGGGCACTAATGGGCCAAGTTTGCAAAATAAAACTTCAGGGTGCCTGGGTGGCTCAGTTGGTTAAGCATCACAGTTCCTGAGATCGAACCCTGTGTGGGGCTCTGTACTGACAGCATGGAGCCTGCTTGGAGTTCTCTCTCTCCCTCTCTCTGCCCCTCTCCTACTTGTGTGCATGCACGCTTGCTCTCTCTCTCTCTCTCTCTCTCTCTAAATAAACTTTAAAAAACCTGCAAAACTTTGGGGCGCCTGAGTGACTCGGTTAGGCGTCTGACTTCAGCCCAGGTCATAATCTTATCGTTCATGGGTTCAAGCCCCTCATTAGGCTGTGCTGACAGCTCAGGCTCTACGCTGGAGCCGGCTTCAGATTCTGTGTCTCCCTCCCAGAGAGACTCTGCCCTGCCCCTGCTCACACTCTGTCTCTGTCTCTGTCTCTCTCTCAAAAATAAATAAAACATTAAAAAAATTCAATAAATAAAAAAATAAAAACCCACAAAACTTCAAACTTCCTCACCATTGTTTTATTTTTTATCTCTCTCCTTTTTTTATTTAATATAATTTATTTTCAAATTGGTGTCCATACCTCACCATTGTTTTAGATCAGGGGTCCTCCAAGTGTGGTCTCAGCTCTGTGACATCATCGCCTTCTGGGAATGTACCAGAAGTTCAGGTCTTCAGGCCCCATCCCAGATCTACTGAATCAGACATCCTGGGGTTGGAGCCCAGAAATCTGTGGTTAACAAGTCTTCGCACAGATTCTAATGTATATTCAAATTTGAGACCCACTGGCTTAGAGAACTGAAACATTAAGCAGAATAATGACCCTTTCTTTCCCCATTTTCTGCTCCTCCCTTCAAAGTCCAGGTCACATGCTGCCTTCTCTTGCCACTTGTCCAGACTACTTCCTTTGGCCTCAAGCTCTGTGCACCACTTACTAGATCTGATCCTGCTTTGTATTTCTTCTTCATCTACGTGTTTGTCTGTGGAGCCAAACCTACCTGGCTGGGCGCTGGTACTCCCAGGTGAGAACCCAGTGTCCACCTCACCCCCAAAGCATCTAGCAGGAACTCTCTACACGCACACACACACACACACACGCATGCATGCGCGCACACACATGTGTGCGACTCTGCCGGTCACAGTGCATGCTAGGCTTTCCAGTAGCCAGGGACATACTCTCTGCCCCAAAAGTGCTCTTGTCCAACTGTAGAGTCTTCTGGAAGTCCTTGCTCTGCCCCTCCTCTGACTTATCCACCTTTCTCCCAGGGAAACATTTGCCCTTCCCCTGCATATCACAGCATTGGCAGAAAGCCCATCTTCTTCCATTTACAGCACAGACTTTTCCCTATCCTGCTGGAGGCCTCTTCTCAGTGTATCCCCTGCCCACATTCCCCAACCGTGTGTTCCAACGACTTCTCCAATGGCAACCCTTCCTTCCCCAGCTCACACTGTGTTAGTGTTCCATTCTCTCTTCCATCTCTGCCAGAATTCAGGATACATCTCCTGAACGTATACACATCCCATCCTTCCTTTCCCATCAGTCCGTAGCCTTCTGACAGCACTTCCCTGACACAGTGCCCTCCTTGATGGATTTCACTGGGCTCTCCCTAGCAAGCCATCGATCACTATGAAGATGCGTGATCAGCTGTGGTCAGTCTATCCAGTGTCCCTTTGTAATCTCCAACCAATCAAATACAGATACTATGGACTTAGGGTACCGAAAAAGTGATGTGCTTGAGAGATTTACTCGTAGAAAGTACCTATTGCGGGCAAAACTCTTATAAGACTTTTGCATACAATATTTTAATGCTATTTAATAACAGTAACTAAAATCTTATCAATACAGGGTTTATAAGGGATGCTATTTGTTTTATCCATTCTAGGCACAGAACTATGACTCTTATAGGGTTCACTGAGTCCAGACGGCCACAGACAACATTCCTGGCTGGATTCTTTCACTTGAGGCTTGACATCCAAAGGAATGAGCATTATCCTCTTTGAAGAGCATATACATATATTTTTTAATGTTTTTTAAAATTTATTTTTGAGAGACAGAGAGAGATAGCGTGAGCAGGGGAGGGTCAGAGAGAGAGAGGGAGATACAGAATCTGAAGCAGTCTCCAGGATCTGAGCTAGCTGTCAGCACAGAGCCTGATGCGGGGCTCAAACCCACGAACCGTGAGATCATGACCTGAGCCAAAGCCGGACACTTAATTGACTGAGCCACCCAGGAACTTTGAGAAGAGCATATATTTATGGATAGACTGATATACAGATTTTGATATGGCCAAAGCAAAGTGACTATGAAGGGACCTCTCCAGCTTCTTCCACCAAGGAACTGTTGATAAACCTTGAGCAGTGTAGCTGAGACTGTGACCTACTGGGTCCAGTCTGGGGCTTTCCACCATGTCTGACACTGCATGTGTCTACTCAACCACTATATTCAGATGCCTGTTTCAAGGGTTAGTCTGAGCCCTGAGTATTAAATTTCCCACCAAAACATGTGAGCAAACTTCCCTGTAAGCTCAGCTTTTCCTAAATGGTTTCTTCAAAGCTGGTCTCACTAACACCTTCCGGGAGATGCTAGTTGGCCACACTAAGATAGTTTCTCTGTGCTTGTCTAATACGGTATGGACGATTTGTGTCCATGTGTTTTGCCTGCTGCTTCCTCTCTGTGGGGCCAGCATCTTTCTGTATGTGGCAGCAATCGAATGAGTGTTTGAAATCTCTCCTGGGGAGAAGAATACTTTTCTGGGTTGGAGAGAGATCTAAAATTTGATCCCTAATTACTCAATTTTGTGATGCTTTCTGTAAAACACCATTAAATATCCTTAGGAGTGGCAACAGGGCAATGTTGTTTAATTACTACTTGCCTAATATTGTGAGGATCCTACTGGAAACCTCACTAAGAGGTCCTACTGATTCTATTAGTTGGATGGAGAACTGAAGATCTTCTGTGATTTGTCCAAGATGGTCCAGCTCACATGAGGCAGAGCAGGGTCCAAATTCACACTCCTTCTTCTCTGACACACTTGCTCCAAGCCTTGGGTAAGGGGAGGGGTCTTCCACCAACCGAGCTCTTCCTACACTGTGACTCTTTGACGGCCAGCTCCACGTGGACCGTCTTCACCGGGACCTCATAAACCTCAGTGTTCCTTCCACATCTTCTCAGAGCTGACTTACTCATGGGGAGAGCAGGGGTAGCATAGAAGGTAAATGTACAGAGATTGGATCCAAGTTCCGTGGACTTAAATCCAAGCTCTACTGTTTACTGGCAGTGTGACCAAGCAATGTGACCTAGGACAAGCCCTCTCTGTGTTTTGATTTCCTCATTTGTAAAATGATGACAGTAATTGACCACCTACATTCCAAGACTATGGCGTGTAAAGGCTTTGGAGAGTAAAGCACTTAGAAGAGTACCTGTCATGTAGCCAATACATATACATAGACATTTGCTATTATTTTTATTCATCATTGTCATCACTTCTCTCCCTTGCCTTCCTACCCTCTGTGCCTTCTCTTCTGTTCCATTTCCTTCTTCTTGTGCTCTCCTTCACCTGCTCTGTCCCTAATATCTTCAGCCCATTTGCTCTTGGAAGGACTTGATTCTGACCCTCTTCATTTATTGTGAATCCAAGGATTAGCTCCTTTCTCTTGCCTATTTTTCTTTCTGTATCGAAATACTCTTTGCTACGTGACAGTGGTCTGGTGTGGACCACAGAGAGGATGGGAAGACAGAGGACTCTGATTCAGGCTTGAGCTCTGCCACTTAGAGGCGCTGGATCTTGGGTAAGATAGTTCATTTCTTCAGCCTCCTACCTCAGGAAGACGTAAAAGTGTCTCATTACCCTGGGGCTTGGCCTCTCTGCTCTAAAGCAGTTCATTGTTGCAGATCAATGCGACCAACAATTAGTGGTGGCCTTCTGAATAGCATGCCCTGACCCAGCCCCTCCCTGAGAATGTATCTGACAGCTCCTTGAACACTCTGAGACATGGCAGTGAGAAAGTCTGGGGCCTTGGGTGTCACTGCTACAGTCCTCCCACTGATGCTGCCTCTTGCTACGGTCTCATTCATCGGGAGTATATTACAATTCTTTATTTGTGACCTCCACCGGGCTCCCTGCAGGGAGTCACAGGCATGGTATTTGAGATGAGAGAGGAAACCAGACCCCACACTAAAGCTGCCTGCCACACTGGTATCCCTGAAGGAGTTCATTTTAATTTCCAGCTACAATTTGAAATCTGCTTTGACTGCACTTTCCATGGAGGTAAGGTGCCACTCTAGTCACCTGGGCGGGCTGCTGGGCTGCGGTTACATTTGGAGAGCCATTTACTTTTGTTTTTATTTCCAGACTTCGCGGGCCTGCTGGCCTCTTCAGGCAGAGTGGAGATGGGCTCCTGGGGATGCATAAGCCCCGAGCAGGGACACTGTACACCTCAGCTGTGTGGTTCCCCCGTCTTTGTTCTTTATTTACTGCTATGGATATTTTCCAGTCAAGTGCCATGCATGGACTTACACCACGGCCATGTAAGTTTCCTGGAAAAGCTCTTTCCGTGGGACTCTGTCTATCAGACCCTCCATTTGGAGATGTAATTTGATTTAAAAAAAATTTTTTTAATGCTTATTTATTTTTGAGAAGCAGAGAGAGACAGAGCACAGGCAGGGAAGGGGCAGAGAGAAAGAGGGAGACACAGAATCCAAAGTGGGCTCCAGGCTCTGAGCTGTCAGCATAGAGCTAATGTAGGGCTCAAACCCACAAACTGAGAGATCATGACATGAGCCAAAGTCGGACACTTAACTGACTGAGCCATCCAGGTGCCCCGATGTAATTTGATTTTTTATAGCATTTTCTAGTGGCTTAATAAAAAATTTTTAAAGTTTATTTATTTTGAGAGAGACAGAGACAGCATGAATGGCGGAGGGTTAGAGAGAGAGGGGGAGAGAGAGAGAGAATCCCAAGTGGGCTCTGTGCTGTCAGCACAGAACCCAAGGTAGGGCTCAACTCCACAAAGCATGAGATCATGACCTAAGCAGAAGTCAAGAGTCAGATGCCTAACTGACTGAGCCACCCAGGTGCCCCAGCATTTTCTAGTGATTTGAAACTTGAGCCACGCCATTGGGTGCGAAGTCAAATTATCATTGCATATGAGCTTTGCTACATGCAGAGCAAGGGGCAAGATGCTGCCTCATGGACACATGCGCTCAGCCTGGGGGCTCGGGCCTGCAGTGGAACCAGCTGGAGGAGGATGAGGATTGGAAGGGGAGGTTTGAAAACTTCCATTTGGGGGTTTCTGGGTGGCTCAGTTGGTTGAGCATCCGACTTCAGCTCAGGTCATGATCTCACGTTCCTTGGGTTCGAGCCCCACATCAGGCTCTGTGCTGACAGCTCAGAGCCTGGAGCCTGCTTCAGATTCTGTGTCTCCCTCTCTCTCTGTCCCTCCCCTGTTCACGCTCTGTCTCTCTCTGTCTCTCAAAAATAAATAAATGTAAAAAAATTTAAAAAAAAGAAAACTTCCATCTGGTGGCTTCCTTCAGTAGCCAAGAGAGGTGTGACAATGTGGCCATTGTTCAGGGGACAGAATGGGAGCCTGCGCTGATGGGAGAGGAGGAGGAACGGGGAGCAGAGAAATCAGATTGGAGGCCCCGGCTCTGATGAGTGGAAATAGGGCATCTAGTTCCCACAAGAGCGATTGAACAAAGGCCTCACAACTTCCCATCTTGGCCTCCATCATCTCAATAAGACGTCCCATTCAGCTGCAATTAGCCACGTAATTGGATAGCTAAGTTTGGGGGGAAAAAATAAAAGGTATGAAATAGTCACAGCACATTTTGACTGCAGTGCATTTTTAAATTGTTCACGTGATTTTCCATTCCTGAAACTAATTATTGTTCCTTATTCCCTCTTTCCTTCCCCAGCTAAATTTGGCTCATAATCATGTCATTCATCGCTATAGTTCAATGTCACTGCGCTCGGCTCAGCAACCTTATTTAGACTGATTTTGCTCCTAAAAACCATGTCTTTAATAATGCACAGGATAAGATTTTATATCATCGAAATGTAATATCACCCAACACAAGGATTTTTTTTTCTTGTTTAATCAGGGAACTCACGTCGAACAGGGAAGACGGCACCAACTACACCAATGGTTCTCCACCATGGCTCCTGGACCATCAGCATCCACAGCACCTGGAAACCTGTTGCAAATGCAAAGTCCAGGGCTCCACCCCAGACCTCCAGCATCAAAAACACTGGAGAGGGGGGGGGGGGGCGCTGGGCTGGCTCAGTCTGTTAAGCATCCAACTCCTGATTTTGCCTCAAGTCATGATCTCATGGTTCATGGGATCAAGCCCCGCCTGGGGCTTTTCTCTGACAGCGAGGAGCCTCCTTGGGTTCCCTCTCTTCCTCTCTCTCTCTAGCCCTCCCCGGCTCACGCACACTTGTTCTCTGTCTCTCAAAATAAATAAACATGAAAGAAAAAAGGAAGGAAAAAAGGAAGGAAAGGAAGGAAGGAACACTGGAGGTAGGGATGTAGTCACAATCTGTTAAACCTTCCCAGTAATTCTGATGCAACTTGGAGTCTGAGAATTTATAAGGCTGTGTTGCACTAGGTTGTTTCTGGCCACATAGAAACCCTCACAGGGATCCCATAGCCTGAGAGAGATGTGCCAAGGGACTAAATGAGCATGAGAATGTCTCCTTAGAATTTCATTCTTTTAAAAAAATTGTTTTTAATGTTTATTTATTTTTGAGAGAGAGAAACGGACAGAGTGCTAGCAGGGAAGGGGCAGAAAGAGAGGGAGACACAGAATCTGAAGCAGGCTCCAGGCTCTGAGCTGTCAGCACAGAGCCTGATGCGGGGCTCAAACCCAAGGAACGTGAGATCATGACCTGAGCTGAAGTCGGATGCTCAACCAACTGAGCCACCCAGAAACCCCCAAATGGAAGTTTTCAAACCTCCCCTTCCAATCCTCATCCTCCTCCAGCTGGTTCCACTGCAGCCCTGAGCCCCCAGGCTGAGCGCATGTTTCCATGCGGCAGCTTCTTACCCCTTGCTCTGCATGTAGCAAAGCACATATGCAATGATTATTTGACTTTGCACACAATGGCGTGGCTCAAGTTTCAAATCACTAGAAAATGCTGGGGCACCTGGGTGGTTCAGTCAGTTAGGCATCTGACTCTTGATTTCTGCTCAGGTCATGATCTCATGGTTTGTGGGGTTGAGCCCCACCTTGTCAGCACAGAACCCACTTGGGATTCTCTCTCTCTCTCTCTCTCTCTCTCTCTCTCTCCTTCTCTCTCTAACCCTCTGCCATTCACGCTGTCTCTGTCTCTCTCAAAATAAATAAACTTAAATTTTTCTCATGTGAAATTTAGAGAAGTAAGTATTTTTGAACTATGAGCTGAACTCCTTGAAAGTGGCTTTGACATTAGAAAACAGCTTTGTGGGGTGCCTGGGTGGCTCAGTCAGTTAAGCATCCACCTTGGGTTCAAGGTCATGATCTCTCAGTTTGTGGGTTCGAGCCCCACGTCAGGCTCTGTGCTGACAGCTCAGAGCCTGGAGCCTGCTTCAGATTCTGTATCTCCCTCTCTCTCTGCCCCTCCCCTACTCATTCTCTGTCTCTCTTTGTCTCTCGAAAATAAATAAATGTTAAAAAATTTAAAAAAAAACAGTTTTGTACCTGAGTATTTCCTTAGATAGAATCCTTAGAGTGCAGTTGTAGGGTCAAAGGTGACCTTATCTCCCCCCTCCCCCCCACCACATTTCCCTCATTCCACCCCAAGGAGGTCAAGGAGGATCTGCACTCATCAGATCCCAGGTCACCAATGGGCCTTGTTTTCTGGGGCCACACATGTGGAGGGGCAAGCACCCAAGTCCCCTTCTTTCTCTCTCCAGAACTGCTGTCTCCATCTGCAGTTGGGCCCAGGGCTACTGCCCACCTGGGTGACCTTTGTTCTGACTCTTCTCTTCCTTTGAGTCCAACAGAGTCAGCTGTCACTCCCCTTGGGCTCTGGATTGGAGGCCCCAGCTGAGCTCAAAGCCTAGATTTCTTTTCTTTTCTTTTCTTTTGACAGAGAGAGAGAAAGCACAAGTGGGAGAGGGGCAGAGAGAGAGAAAATCCGAAGTAGGCTCTGCACTGTCAGCACAAAACCCAGGGCAAGACCTGTGAGATCATGATCTGAGCCAGAACTGGGCGCTTAACCAACTGAGCCACCCAGGTGCCCCAAGCCTTATTTTCAGAAAAAAGAGCACTCCTTGGGACCCAGCACAGGTAATGGATTTTTAATAGTAGATATTAGACTTGGATCCAAAGCCCCTCCCAGTAATTAGGGATCGCCTTTCCTTGTCTTGCTTCCTTTGTGCATTTGTCTTCTGTGGGTGCCATGTGAAGAGAAAAGTGTTCCGAGCGAAGGAGCATTAGCCTACATCTGGATTCCATAGCCAATGTGTATTCAGACATATCCAGCGAAAGGGTTTAAGGCTAGTCATATTGTTTTGCCAAGTTATATATTGAGCATCTATTATTTTATAAAAATTAAAAAGCAATTATTTTATTTTATTTTTTATAATAGTTTATTGTCAAATTGGTTTCCATATAACACCCAGTGCTTCTCCCCACAAGTGCCCCCCACCATGACCATCACCGCCTCCCTCCCTCCCCCTCTCCTTTCAGTCCATGGTTCGTCTTCAGTATTCAGTAGTCTCCCTTGATCTGTGTCCGTCACTCATCCCCGCTCTCTTTCCCCCTTCCCCTCCCCATGGTCCCCTGCCAGGTCTCTCCTGTTAGACCTATGAATGCAAACATATGATATCTATCCTTCTCTGCCTGACTTATTTTGCTTAGCATGACACCCTCAAGGTCCATCCACTTTGCTACAAATGGC